>CM076975.1:34407295-34469795 GCA_039105355.1 Benthosema pterotum | reverse complement strand
ACAGTGCACAGTGCTTCACTTTTGTCTCGCCCCGGTCTGAATACAGGGAATTTTTACTGTAAACGTGCACTTGCGCTTGGGCATGGTGGTGGAGACTGACAACCACGCTGTCTAGTGTCTACTAACTGATTGACGAAGGCTGCCTGCACTGACTCTGCTCAGGGCTGACGTCATTGTGCGCAGTGTCCTAGTGCCTGTCGATTTACTGGTCCGATGTAAGCAAAGACGTGTCGGAAAGGAACCGAATGAAAGTAATTTTACAAAAACCAGGACATTTCCTCATTTTCTAAAAATAAACCAGGACACCCAGGACAGGACGTGAAATACGGACATGTCCTGGGAAATACGGACGTATGGTCAGCCTATCTGTTACTATCTGTTTCTGTGTTCTCTGACTTCCTGGATGCCCTCTCTCAAAGGGCACCTACACACGTTTGCAATTCAAAGCCTGTCACCGTGAAATCTGATTGCCCCAGCATGCACCTAACTAATCCTGCAATTCAAAAAGTCCAGAAATCACCTGAGCCCCCAATTAAAAATGTTACTGTACTCCCCTGCTTTGTTCATCATCAGTTGAAGCTCTTGATGGCTGGTTTTAATTATTATGAGTAATTATTTGGTAAGCCCAGGCACAGGTCTGGCAGTACAGGCTTTTGGCCTACACACAAGGCCCCGGACCTGATTTGCTGCCATGCAGCCAATGAGCACGGCCCCACACCTGATTTGCTGCCATGCAGCCAATCAACCAACTTACACCATACCTGGTACACCATAGCGTTTGAGAATACCAGCCATTTTCAAATAATTGTAGTGGAATAAAACTACAATATTTGCCATGTTAGTGCAGTAGAAGTGTTGAAAATACTCCAGAAAAGTAAACAATCTCAAAATTGTACTTAATTACTTGGCATGTACTTAGTTATTTACACGATTGCTGACAAGTCTCTGGGCTTGTGTGTGTGCAATGCAATATCCATGCATGCATGCATGTGTTTGCGTGTGCGTGTGTGTGTGTGTGTGTGTGTGTGTGTGTGTGCGTGTGTGTGTGTGTGCGTGTGTGTGTGTGTGTGCATGCATGTGCGTGCATGTGCGTGTGCATGCAGGCTGTGTGTTGATCTTGATGCATGGCATGCATGTGCTTGGTGTCTACAGCAGAGACCAGGAGAAGATTGATGATGTGGACTGATGTGGACGGATGTCTCACGCACTGATATGAGTCGCCTCATCAACTCCCATTTCATTGCTTGCACCGAGGCCGCAGCAATGCCATCAGTCTTTGATGCCACCGCTACCTCAAAGATTGCAATGCACATTCTACAGCTAATATACAGCGGGTAAATAAATTCTGACTTGCAGACAGCCACAGAATAGGGCATGCACACACGCGCGCACAGGCGCACGCACAGGCACACACACACACACACACACACACACACACACACACACACACACACACACACACACACACACACACACACACACACACACACACAGGCGGACGGCATTCCATTTCATTTGCTGGGATCCCAACATAACTTCTCTTGCGGACCCACTTGATACATCAGAGCGTTTTTATGCATTTTCTTTTTTTCCTTTTGTAGAGCCGTCTGGAGACCAAAAGACTAAACTACATCCAATGGTTAGTGATCACAGTAACCAAACGCAACAGCTCTCACAGAGACAGGCAGTATAAGGGGCTTTCGGTGCAAAATGTGTGGGTTAATGTACTGCAGCTCTCAGCAAATTCCCACCCTTTAAAACACATAGTGGAAAAGGGGGGTGAAATTGCACTGATTATGGCGTGGGCATCTGGGGCCCAACAATAATGCCACACACCATCAAGCCTGAGTCTCTATGCGTTCTGTGGCAGAGACCACGTGGTGCAATTATCCCCTCACCCTCCTTCCCTCCCACCCTCCCTCCCTCCGTCCCTCCAATAAAGTGGTGTGGGCGGAAAAGCTTCTGTTATTCATCAGTCCTATTTTGGCACTTCCAGATAGAAGACCCTTCTAGGTACAGCTGCATTAGCACACTTACTGGAGGCACCCCCCACTCTGCATTACCATAATTATGGCCAATATGTCAGCCCCCCCAAAAAGAAGGAGAAATTCATCATCCCCCTTCATCGCTGATCCCTCAAGATCCTTCATCTTGAGCATGTCAAATATATTTGTGTGTGCCGTGCACGCACACACATACACACATGCTGAGAAATAAAGAAAGAATTGTTAATTAAAGAAACAATAGGGCATCTACAGTACATGGAGTCATCCTTTGATTGCCTTGGCAGTTTGGACACGATGCAGTTTGCACCAGCGTACTGCAACCTCCAGCCAAGGTCCATTTTTCTGCAACGTAAATTAGAAGGAAGCCTGACTGTCTCCACAAGGCCGGAGTCATGGGGAGAGAGTATGTTTTGCACTTTGTCCGTCCATGTACAGCTAATCTGCGGCACCGCCAAACTCTTCACTCCGTGGATGCCAACTGCTAACCTCTGCCCCAAATTCCTCAGAACGGCTGATATGTGTATCTGAAACACATTTCATTACACTTCTCGTAGCCATCACGCAAATCAGTATACACTATCTACTGTATATAATCTATGTAATAAACAGAAGGTCCGTCATTTCCCATATTACACTCCGATTGGCTAAGATTACCTGTTAAATGCTGTGATGTGAACACACAGTACAACATAGTGCCCTACTGTCCCTATTCCCTAAAACAACAAAAAAGCACGCTTGTAAAAATGCGAACAAACCATAGAGCTGAAAATGTCGGTTTATCAGAAAAGGAATGCGCCTTGTGCACTTTTGTACGTCTGTATTCTTCACTATGGATCAGCAGTGTTGATCAGCGTGGGGGGTGTTGTGATCACGGTAACGGGAAACAAACCTCTAATGCTGAGTGGCAGTTGATAATGCCAGGATGTTATATCAGCATCTGCCCTCAGGCACCACGCTTACCTCTCCAAAGCCAGAGCCATCAAGCATTTCAGCATACAACACACACACACGTGACACACGCACGTGACACACACACATGTGACGTCTCACACACACACACACACACACACACACACACACACACACACACACACACACACACACACACACACACACACACACACACACACACACACACACACACACAGACACAGACACACAGACACAGACGCATGCACACACAGACACCGACACATACACACACAAGCATGATTGCCTCGGTAACACATTACATTCCCCTGGAAAAGTCTTTGCCTCAGGCTATACCAACAAATTACAACTTCATTTGATCCATGCTTATTTCATTCTGCAAATAAAGCACATATTAACATACGGGGACACGAGGTTTGAACAAGAAACAAAGAGTCTGCCTTGAGCTTGCTTTACAGTACATGGCCAACCTTTTTAAAGCTATCAATGACTCACTGCTTCATTTATTCAGAGAACATACTGTACATGTTACATAGACAGACCCTGCCTTCGTCTCCCTGCAATCACATGACATTACATCATGAGATCAGTGTTATTACGATCATAGGGATATCCAAGTTTAAAGCTTATTCGATCTATGGTGGCTGTTACATACAGTATGTCACTATGTGCTGTGTGTCAGGATCGTTTTGATCTCTCAATATAGGCAATCCACAACGCATTGTGAGATTGCAAATGTTGTGATTCCTGCAAAGATATTTAATTTAACCCATGGTATGCTGTCTGAAGAGGCAGCAAAGACTGGCCCCAAGGATAAACGTGAAGAAGACAGAACTTAAGAGGCTAAACAACAAACATGAGCTCCTGTAGCCTGAATTCAGGGAAATAACATCAAAGAGATGGACCACTTCACATATAATATTCTCGGGAGCATAGTATTAGTTACACATGGTGATATCTAGAGCAGAATCAACAAGAAACACTTTTACTATGCTAGCCTGTGACCTGACTGAAACTTACAAGGCACTGTCTCTCTGAAATAAAATCTGAATATTCAACACCAATGTCAAGTCAGTTCTGCCCTATGGAACGGAGACAAACCGACAAACTCCAGATATTTCTCAACCAGAGATCTCGGAGCATGAGTCAAGTCATGGTAATGTGGTTAATGGGGCACATGGAAATATGGTCGGCTGGTCGGTAGACTGTAGGCTAACATTTCAGCTAATTTTAGCAAATTTCAGGCAATGCTATAAATCACAAGGTTTTAGAAGTTGTGCACATACAACGAGATATTGTTTGGGATTTGGGATATCATATTATTGTGATATGGCATAGCACAGGTGTTTTTCTTGCATTTACTGAGTGATATAATCTTGGTAACTTACCTGCCCGTTGAGGAAATGGTCACTGTACGACACACCGCTAAGGAGTAGAGCAGAGTCCAAGTGGCCATCTTGCAATTCAGTGGTTCCAGGTTTGATTCCTGGCTTCTCCAAAACGCAGTAGGCCTAAATGCAGTCCATTTACCACCCTGGGCTCAGAGCATCTCCCCCTCAACCCAAGTGAAGGCCAAGGCAGAAAGGGCACGATGCACATCAAAAACAGATGCAGGGGTCTCCTCAGCAGATCTATAGCTCCTGGATGGAGGTGAAGACAATGTGGAGAGAGAGAATCAGTGGAGAAAACGATTTTCTATAGTTTCACTTCTACACCACTACATCTTAATGGCCAATTTTACTTTTGCTAAACTATAAGTATTCAAAAGCATACCATTCGGTCTATAGGATAGTACAGGGTTCCTCTCAAGTAGTTCCTCACCAAAGATATCTTATGATGACCTCATAATAAGCTTTTTTTTAGGCCTACTTCCTAACAGGGCCTTAGACTCAGCCTGCTTTTAGGTAAGCCCCTCCCCAAACTGCAAAGGTCCAATCACAACTAAGCATAACATGTGTTAGACAAACCTCTCGACCAATAGTTTTCCTATATGATAAAACATTGTTGAACTGTTTGCTACACTTATCAGCCTAAGTAAGTAGGCCAAGCCAACCACAAAACAAACTGATGAATTATTGTTGAGCCTCACAAATAGGCTGGCTGGCTGGCTGTGAGTCATTTCCTGGCCAGAGCTACCCCCGGTATATAGCTGCAGATGATGCAACTCATGCAATAAGGAGTCAATCAACCCTAAATGATGATAATCCTGTCACAGGTCACTCCGTCTCTCTCTC
This sequence comes from Benthosema pterotum, assembly GCA_039105355.1. NCBI lineage: Eukaryota > Metazoa > Chordata > Actinopteri > Myctophiformes > Myctophidae > Benthosema > Benthosema pterotum. The sequence continues at coordinate 34,464,625 of CM076975.1, read as the reverse complement.
TCTCTCTCTCTCTCTCTCTCTCTCTCTCTCTCTCTCTCTCCCAGCCAGCCACATCAGTCTACTTGCCATCCCATGTGCACCTAATTTTTAGTACCCTAAAGGTTTTATGTTAGACATGTTGTTGTTGACTATGGGTTCCCAGCAGGTAGAAAGCCCTGGATGCTAAGTTGCATAATTATGTTGGCCAATTTTAATAATTAGCATAATACAATGCTACAAACCATTAATATCCAAGATGGCAATATTTTCTAGATATTGCCCGCCCCCCACCACCACCACCACCACCACCCCACACACCACATCATTTGGAGCCACGTCCAACCGGAAGGCTTGACTCCCAATTTTAGGTCATACGGTGGGCAATTAACTACTCCAGGCTTTCACTTTTTGCACAGCGCAGACGAAAACGAGAGCCTGATGGATCAGCATCATGAAAATCCCAAGTTTGACCTATCCCATGGTTGAAATTTAGAAAATGTTGTCTTTTAATTGATGTTAATGGTAGGCCTACTGGTACACTAGCTGCTAGGGTACCAGTAGGCCTACCATTAACATTTTCACAATTAGCTAATATGCTAAGACCTAGCATATTATGCTAATTGTGAAAATTGGCCAATATATGCATTTAGAAACTAGCATGCTGCCGTTTCCAAATGCTGGAGACCCATAGTCAACATTTCTAACATAAAACTTTATCTTCAGGTTCACATTCTGGCAAGTACTATATACTATCATGGAAATTGGAACCTCGAACAAGGAAGAGCAAAAAAGAAGCCAAAGAAAGCCAAGACGCTGCAAACCTTTTGATATGTAAGGGAGGGGAAATGGCTGCAGCAACCACTAGGCTCTATCTCTACAATTTTCTCTTTTCATTGAAGAAAAGTGCTATTTCATTCATGCCATTTCCGCTCATTCACCAGCCGGGGCCAGCCAGAGTAGAGAGACTCCACAGAGCTCCATCTCCACACGAACCAACGCTCTTATCAATGGAAGTGACGTCAGCAGCGCACGCTGCAGACTGACTGGGGAGGGGTCACGTGTTCAGGGTTGGGGGGGGGGGGTGATGGGGGGAGTATAATACAATAAAGTTGCGCTGACGGCGGTTACTGAAAACATTTCTCTGAATGAATATTTTCCCAGTATATACTCCCTGACTGACTGACTGACTGACTGACTGACTGAGTCCTTGCTTGCTTCCATTCTAAATGCCAGACCCCTATTCAAATAAAGCACCATTGAACCAAGACCGTTTCATTTTCATGTCGCTCACAGAGAGGGGATTATAGACAGGCGTTTTTCTACTACCGTCTACTACTTTTAATGAAACAAATCTTGGCTTAACGCTGCGTTGTGAGTTCCACCACTTTATCCCCGCGTGGGATTCCAGGTAAGTCTATACAGCATCTTTGGCACGCTATAGCCTACCAAAGATAATCTGTTTTAGTAAAGTGTACGCCTACTACTTTCTGAGTGGTATAGGCAATACCAAAGACATTACTGTCTTTGTCACTTTGGGGTGGACTGTAGACGAATTGATTATTATTATTTTGTTATTATTTTTATTTTATTATTGGATTTTAATTGAGATTGTTGTCTGGAATTAGAGGGGAGTTGGGGTAACTGGGCATGGAAGAATACTCGATGTTTGTGATTTGCTTCTTTTCTTAAAAAAAAGGGGTGGGGGGGGGGGGGGGGGTAATTCTTTCCTACGAGTTCCAGATGAATTAATAGGCTATATAAGCAAACAATTCGTTACACAAAATAAATTAGAATTTATGTCATGGCTGTTGTAACTGCCTCATAAAGGTATACCTGTGCAACTTGAAGTCTGAGTGCAACCTTATATCTAGATGGTTAATCGAGTGAGACTGTTGCACAGTGAGTCACCAAATGAATCCTATTCATAGTCATATTTCATATCTATTCATATTGAATTAAATACAATGTTGTTTTTTTGTTAAAGCATTCTGCATCTGAATGCCCCCAGCAAATGAATTATTGCAATAGCCTTTTATAGATCAATAATGCGGAAGAATCGCCTGCTGAATGTGCAGATAATTGCGGATAATTATGCCATATTATGTGCACCTGTCTTCAGCAGGCGGGCTGTTATGTCTGTTAAGTGTAGAGGGCCTATACAACATGGAATGATATGAGAATGCAGAAAATAATGGCTCCATTTTAAATTTTGAAAAGTAAAAAAATAATAATAAAGAAATAAATTATTAGCACGGAATCAAATATGCAAATACAAATAATATCCCCATTCTCCATCATGTCATGACTATTATCTATAAATGTATATGTTCTATTCGTTTCCAACTTTCAAATCTTCAAAAAAACAAAACAAATATATAATAAATAGTGAAACGTGATGGTCGTTGTTGTGCATGAGCATAAATTGTGCGACTGGCTGGCTGGCAGCATTCCACCACTGTCTGCCTGCCACTATCACTTGTGAAACAGACGCACTGCGAGCCGGAGGCACAAAGCGACGTCTGCTCTGACAGTGACACCACGATGATGATGATCCACACGCGAGGCTTTGTGCCCATGCAGGGAAATCCAAACGGTTTTCGATTATGGTTTGATTCGTTTTTTGGTATTTTTGTAGGCCTATTCGTTTATTTATTTCATTTTTCTCTCGGGGGAGAATGGACGATTCGGTGGTGACCCCTTCAGTATTGTTCCGCGGCTGCTTTTTACGCATGGCTTCTCTCTCCGCGTCTATGTGCCGTGCGGTCTGAACACCAGGCTCTCTCCTGGCACGGGAGCGCGCATGGCGCACGGAATTGAACATACACGAACGACCGATCGGTGTATGCAATAACCTAATTTATTTAAAGTGTTTTTTAAGAGTCTAAAGTGTAATGGCAGCTGTGATGGCAGTCGAATGCGTTTTCGTTTGGAGGGAGAGGTGAGATCTTTTTTTGTTTTCCGAATATAACCTCACTGTTTTAACTGCTGATTCCTCTCATCGACGCGTTTTTTGCGGACTATAATTCCATGTTAATTTCATGGATTATAATTCGTTAACCGTGCAGGTTTAAGAATCGACTTTGTCGATGCGATTTAATTTATGTTTTAAAGGCATTTCAAACGGACAAGGGCTCGAGATGCAAGCGACGGTCAAATGAGGGGACAGATCGCACATTATGTTCGGGCATTTAACAAAATGAAAATTATGAATTAAAAATATAAAACGATATATAGACTATGTAGGGCTTCTTCAATCAGAAAACCACGGAAATTAACGGCCCCGTAGACTTGTAGCCTACAAACCATGCCACCATTTGCGTGTCTTGATACCTATATGTCACGCAAAAAATAAATGCGTTCTCAAGACAGCTTAATCAATTGCAAAAGCATTCTCTAACACAAATTACAATTCAAAAGTCTATATTTTATACTGCAAGATATGATATTTGTGCCAGGATGATTTGATATGGTAGCCTACTTGGTATTTTTTCTTTGTGTATTTTGCTTGAACTATATGGCATACAAATACTGTACATGTGAATACATGCGGGCTATAAATCAAATCAAACCTTTTGTGTTGATCTCATTTGCGTATCAATTAAAACAAATGTCAAATGTATTTCCATCCAACCACTGTGCATTATTATACACCTGCAGCATTCTCAACAGAAACCATAGCAATCTCATTGATTTCTCCCATGCCCCCCTCCCCTCTCTCTCTCCAACCACCCGCCCTTCTCTTCCAGGTGCTTAACCTCCCTCCTGCCAGTTCTGCATGGTCATGACCTGTCGTCACGTCCCTCTCACAGCCCGCCTCCTCCTATTGGTCCTGCTCATTGTCACTCCACAGCTGGCTGGCTCCGCCCCTGTGTGGGGGGACAGCGGGGAGGAGGGAGGAGGTGGGGCGGAGGAAGGGCGCAGCACCCGGACGCACCGCAAAGAAGACGCCCTCCGATCCCCTGCTCTCGACGACGTCGGCGGCGGTGCAGCCGAAGGCGGCGGCCAGGCGATGCAGGGTCAAGATAGCCCTTGGTCGGACAGCCAGACAGACCCCGCCGCCGGGATGCTGGCTGTTCTGTTAGAGGCTCTGGACCACCCGGCGGACATTCAGGACAGAGGCGAAGGGGCGAGGGAAGCGGGACAGAGCTCAGAGATAAGAAGAACGGGAGAGGAGGAGGGAGAGAGAACGGCTTCGCAAGGGGAGAAGGGAGGAGTTCAGAGGGGCGTGGAAGAGCTAGGTTATTTACTAGCTGCCCGGGGTGAAGACGTACGGGAAGGAGAGAAAACCAATTCGTCTGAAGAGGGTCCAGAGAGGTTGGTGGAGGACAGTAGAACCCTGGCCAGCAACAGGGATAGTGAGGAAAGAGCTCAACAAGAGGAGATTGGGGAAAGCAATTTAGTGAGGCTCCTAGAAAAAGGCGTCAGACCCGGCTCTCTCTTACAGCAGGGAGAGAGCAGCCTTTCTCTGCAACGCAAAATACGAGGCTACTTCCAGAACATTGACTTGGGTCTTCAAGACAACGAGATCCTGCCTCCCCTTAAGGGCTACAAGGCGTACAACACCCAGCTGGCCCGCGCCGGCAAAAAGCTCCACTGGCAGGAGGAGCTGGGGAGCAACCGTCCGTCGCAGGGCGGGAACTTCATGGACGACTTCGAGAACGAGGGCGCGGGTGGCGAGATGGTGGAGGAGGAGGAGGTGGAGGAGGAAGAGGCGAGCATTTCCCGACTGAGCGAGGAGGCGCGAGCCCGCGCCGAGAAGCAGGAGGTGCTCCGGCAGCAGGAGGAGGCGGAGCGTGCCAGGGAGGAGGAGCAGCGCTTGGCCGACATCGCCTCCGACATGCTGCTGCAGTACATGGGCAGGAAGCAGAAGCAGCAGGCCGGCTACATGGCGCCCCGGCAGAAGAGCAGCGGCGGGGTCTTGGCCGCCAGCAACACGGCCGAGGACAAGCGCTCCGAGGAGGTGGGGGTCAGCGACGACGACATGGACCAGCAGATGATTGACAGGCTGATCGAGGTCAGCAGCAAGCTGCACCTGCCCGCCGACGACGTGATCGAGATTATAAGCGACGTCGAGGAGAAGAAGAAGAAGAGGAAAGAGTTGCAGCGACAGCCTGTCGCACCCATCAGCAATCCCGTCGTGCCGCGCTTCCGACCCCTGGTGCCCCTGCCCCTAGCTGCCCCGCCCATCTACCACTACACAGCCTCCAACAACCCCAAGAAGGCCCCTTATGCCTACAATTCTAACAAGCAGTGGCAAAAGGATAAACTGAAGTCATACAAGCAGGACTATTGGTACAAGCCTCAGAAGCAGCTTGACTACTGGTACAAACCCCAGAAACAGTTTCTAGCCTTCCCTTCCTATCCGTACTACCAGAAGCCATATCGAGCCTATTACCCGGTGTACTTCCCTTACCCCAAACAACAGTACTATGGCAAGCCTCTCCCCCCAAGGGACCAATCATTTGGCCCCCAGGACCTTGACCTCCAGCCCCCAAGGCGCAGGCACAGGGCTGGGGGTAAGGGTCGTGGGCAGGGCTGGAGGCAGCAGGCAGCAGTACCACGCCTGCCTGTCACACCTTATATCTCCAACTATATCCTCCCCCATCCACGGACATACGAGCCCCTACCTCCCCCCAGCCCCATATCTCCGCCCAGGAGGGGGCGGCGCCCCCCTTACTACTACCAACAACAAGTGACAGCAACGCGAGACGATTACGAAGAAGACGGACTGGTGCCCCAGCTGGACAGTGAGGAGGAACTGGAGAACTTTATTGAGAGGATCTACATGAAACGCAGAATGTATTAATAAAACAAGGACTTTTAGGGGAGAAATTTGTCAGAGCAGGGGGATGAAACAGATGTGGGAAGCAAAGAGAGGTGGCTGGAGATGAGAACAAAGATAGAGAAATGCTTTGTGAATACACTTAGTTGAGCATCAGTGTCAGGCTGTGTTTGGCATGTGACACTGAGACACAACTAACAAAAACAAATTCTGGCTTTAGAATGGAGGATGGTGTTTTGAGTGTGGTGGGAATTCAAGTGCTAAGAAGGAAATAGCTGTTCTTACTTTTTCAGTTTTTTTTTTTTTTTACTGTAGTTTTTGTTTTTCCTGATTTCTAGACAGGGAGACGATGAGAAGAGCGGGGGGTTTCAGCTTAAGTTTTAAGTTATACTCCACTGTGTGACTGTCGCTTGCCGACAAGAACACACTTTCAAGTTAGCAATGTTAACTCTAAAATCAATTATTGAAGGTAAAGCGACACAGTCATACTACAGAGTTTAAATTAGGCTTAAGCAAATCCCTGCAACCATGTTCAGCCTCTTGCTCAGTTTACATTTTGAAACAGAACATACCATGGTGTATGTCTGCCTCCATTCAGGTCAATCTCTGATGCTCTTGCATATTTCAGAGTTTTCTAAAAAAAAAAAAAAAAAAAAAGGGAAAAGAAAAGAAAAAAGAGCATGCAATGTCTCTCACTCGCTCTCTCTCTCTCTCTCTCTCTCTCTCTCTCTCTCTCTCTCTCTCTCTCTCTCTCTCTCTCTCTCTTTCTCTCACACACACACACGCACGCACGCACGCACGCACACACGCACACACACACACACACACACACACACACACACACACACACACACACACACACACACACACACACACACACACACTCATGCATGCATGCAAACTAACAGCACATGCATGCACACACAAACCCACACATGCATTCACATATAATAGACACATTCACACATTCAGTCAAACATGCAAGAGACCCATGTTTACAGCACCACTTGCTATCTGTTGTGCAATTTACAATATGAATTACCATAGTATGACAGTGACTTTGGGTGAAAAAAAACACAGCAGTGAGGCAAAACTGAAACATTGTTTATCATCTGCTTAACTGCCTTCTTATTCCTTGATGGATAGAGATGATAGGGGTCAAATGCACACATCTCAAAATCTTTGTTTCAAATGTAAGTATTTGCAATGTCACCTTACAAGCGCCATTGTTCCTATTGTAAGCTTTACCCAATCAGTATATAGACCCTGTGGAATCCAAAAGCACAAACTGGCAGCACACACTTCCAACATGAGAGACTATAAGGGTTTAATCATTCTTGGGTAGAAACAACTGCGCTTTGCTATCACACCATGAAAAACCTCAGCGTGTTAATCCAATTCTGGGGGTGTAAAAATTCATATAACATTTTACACTCCCAGAGTTAAATTGCATGCATCAAAGCAACCTTGAACAGCAAGAGGTCCTTTTTAATGTAGGTCGGCTTAATTTCAATCCATCCATCCATTCACTCACTTGCATCTAGTTTTTGCACATGCACAAAGCCTTGCTTTTCACCTACATACATTTTTTTATTTTCCTTTATTTAAACAAAAGATACTTGAAGTTGCACCCATCTGTTCTGCTGCCTTCGGAAGGGTTTAAAACAGATACCAACCAAGATGATGACAAACATTCTAGTTCATTTTCAAAAGACATTCATTGAGAAGCTTCAGGCCCGGGGAGTCGGCTACTGCGCTTAAAAACGTTAATGCACGTCTTTCTACTTGCATCTAAAAAAAAATGAACAAAAAAAGGAAAAAAAGAGAAAAAAAGAAAAACAGCGTGGAGAAACCAAGATGGCCATTTCTCTGACTAAACTGTGAACATAAAAAATACAAAAAAATGAATAAAAATAAATGGAAGAAGGCCACTGTGTGTGCAGTGAAGCCGCCCTGTCTTGTAAAAGGAAGAGTGTTGTTGTTGTCACCTTTAGCATTGTAAGATGTACAGTGTGAAATAAATATGCCTGTGCAATGTGTATATAACAGCATGATGATTACTAGTTTTGCTATAAGAGGAAAAAATAAAAGCAAATATTTTTTATTAAATTTAAGGTTTTTAATGCCTTTTTGGAGAGTGCTACTGTATGTTTAACCGTTCAATTAACGTTACATTAAAGGGATAGTTCAGAGTTTTTGTTAACCTGAATGAGATAACTGCCATTAATATAGCGGTATGAACTATATTAATTGACAACAGAGTCCTGTGGTGGGAGTTCTGCTCTGATTTTGGTGAAACAATAAGTTGTTCCGCTCATTTTGTGGGGATCACTGGGGGCCACACAGTAAAAGTAAATTATTTAAAAAAATAATAATGTCATTTGTATTTTTGGCCCATTCATAAAATATTAGCACAACCATCCTTCATTTTTGATCCCTCTCTGTTGTGTCCACTATCACTAGGTCCAAAAAGTAGTTCCATATAATGGGGGTGTCAAAAATGAATGAAGGTTGTGCAAATGTTTTAGAAATAATTCAACAACACACATTACATTAGTTTTGTGAATTCATTTACTTTTACTGTGTGGCCCCAGTGATGCCCCCACAAAATGACTTGATACCCGCCACACCAGAGCCGAACCCCCACCACAGGACTCTGGCAATCAGTTACAGTTGATATCCACTCTATTTATGTACTTCTTACAAGTTAAGTTCCAAAATTCTGAACTATCCTTTTAACAGTCAAGTTTGTTGCTCTGGCTAGCAGAATAAAAGAACTACTTAGATCTACAGGTACGATATGTAAAGGTCAACAATGGAGGAAGAGCAAATGTTAAAAAAGGCGGAGTGATCATGAAACCTGAGTGACCATCATTCATCATTGTTATGTATACTGTTTCCAAAAAGTGTACAGTATATATATGTTAAAAGGATGTTTTTAAAGGGAAGGGGGAGGGATGATATTGTGATGTCACTATATTGCTGTTTTTAGGCACATTTGAATGTCAATGTTTTATCCTCCAGGTAGAAACCCTAAATATAAGGGGAAGAAGACATCATTGCACATAACCGCTTAGTATAGGCTTTGGCCTAACATTGTGTGTTCGAGTCCCATTCACAACGACCTTTGATGCGTGTCTCTCCCCTTCTCTGTCCGTCTTCACTGTAACTATCAAATAAAGGCACAGAATTCAAATACAAATCTTAAAAAAAAAAATAGACTGTCTAACAATAACAACATATTGCAAATGTAAAAAGATGTCAAGCACCAGGGAGCACATGGTCCCTAGATTGAAACCAAAAGGGCAAGCATCTTAGCAGGAATTGAAAGATAAAACCCTCATTAAAAAGAACTGCATTTGAGAGACTGATGCCTGTGATTCGTAATTGGTTACGCACAGTATTGCACATAGAAATCATCAAATCAACAGGCTCACAACAGGTTGTAGAGCTGATATTTTTGACACCTGACAAGCAAATTAAGTATAAATCAATCCTGAGAGAGACAGAAATGGAAGAATCGCTAAAGAAGGGAGACATGGCTGGTAACTGCAGTGATTGATGAGTCATATGATTGCTGTATGAGTCATCTGTTCACTTTACTGCACAGCCCCCCTACCCCACCTACACACACACACACACACACACACACACACACACACACACACACACACACACACACACACACACACACACACACACACACACACACACACACACACACACACACACACACACACACAAAGTTCTCTTTGAGCTTTATAGTAATTAAGCTTCTGTCATTCAAGATAATGATTGAGTTGTGTTGGCTCCTGCTTTCAGCCAACCAATCACCTAGAAGATAGTTTTTTGATAGACATGTCTTGTTTCTATGCCTGCCTCCCTTCTCACTTCCTAAATGCAATGTGCTGTCACCATCATCAATTACAATATGGACTGACAGTAAGTATCTATCTATCTATCTATCTATCTATCTATCTATCTATCTATCTATCTATCTATCTATCTATCTATCTATCTATCTATCTATCTATCTATCCATCCATCCAACAAACAGAACAAGCCATACCAACAGCCTTATTCCTCGATTTGTTGCAGTCTAATTTACGAAATAAATTCCATAGGCTACTTCTTTGTTCCTATAGTGAAAGTGGGTTGGCCGTATATATCTTATTATAGCCTAGAAACATAGTTCAGTCAGGACAACTCAAGAAGGGTTTAATATTCATTTATTGAATATAAAATAAGCAATATATTTATCATGGTTTGGCGGATGAATTGGATCTGCTTTTTGGGTACTCAGATCAAGCGCAACAGTCCTGACCTTAAGGACTCCGAATCCCCCGTACCCAAAGGGCAGATCCAAATCTACAGGTGGTAGCTGGGGTGGAGGAGGGTTAGCAGCAAAATGATTAAGCATAAGCAGAACAGCAGTATCAGAGTGAGCAGCAGCAGCAGCAAGCAAGCAAGCAGGAAGAGCAATACAAACTTACAGTTTAAATAGCCTGTGAGAGCCTGTGATTGGATGAAGTCAATCATGTGAATGTGATGCTGAGGCGGCCCTTTAAAGGGCCGGCAGCGACTGCACTGAGGTTTCCTGAATGAACTTGCTATGCGCTTGTCTATGACCAGCGCACCGCTCATTTAGCCAACTGGTAAACCACTTTGTAGTCTTCAAAATTAATATTTCAAGTTCACAAACCATCACAGCGTGTCTACTGCCAGACATGGCCTCTCAACATGAACCGAAGCCATATATGGGTATGTTTTGCTGTTCAGCCAGATGGCTCTTGGCCCTGTTTAACATACACTGATTTTCCACTGGGGGATATCCATGTTGGTGCCAAGTGTAGTGACAACATCATACTGAGGGCTGAAAGGACACATGCTCAAATGCATTTTCCATCTGCACTGATTATTATGGTGTTTATTATAGTGATCATCATCACCATAAATATTTCAACTATTACATTTATTCATTTAGCTCAGATAGATGCAGTATTTTGTCTCTGTTAATACAAATGTGACAGTGAATAATGCTGATATTACTGTCTTGGTCATATTGCATTTTCACAGACAGTATTGACGTTAAATACAACGTAATAAATAATTAGTGATGTCCCAATACCAATACAAAAGTATCGGATCGGCACTTTTTGTCCCTTTTTTATAATATCAGTATCAGAAAATACTGTATGGGTATCGGAAAAGTATCAGTATTGGCCCTTATTTGTCATTATCAGGTCACATATTGGCAAATATGCCTAATCAGTGATCAGACACAGGGGTAAGGGGTTGACACCATGGCAGGTAAGTAAAATGTTGGGTCATGTGGAGTTTGCTTTGGAGTTTTCCAAGTGCACATTTGAGAGAGGAGTATGTCATTCCCAGTTGGTGACTTCATATAAAGGTATTTTTTCTTTTGTATGTTATTATATATGTTCTTCTCTGGTAACGGTATTTGGTATCGGTATCGGCTAACACAAAAATTGTGGTATCGAGATCAGATCAGAAATTAAAACATCGGGACATCCCTAATAATAACATAAATATTTCATGCATGGCCATGTGTTGTAGATTGGATATTTGAAATAGTATTAAAGACATTAATTTAAAGTTTTAAACATACATGTCTTGAATTTGCACATTGACATGCTCAACACTATAGCCACCAGGGTTAAAGAGGGTTAAGCTTTGTATATTGCTAAGTTAGCGGCTACTGCAATGTTGCCAAGTTAGCAAGTCGTGTTTCTGCCATAATAATGGAAAAAATACACATTTTCTCTATACATGTTGCAGTGCATTATACAGGTATAGCACCTTTATTCAAGGTGCTTACATTCACACACTCATTCATACGCTGCTTGCGATGGAAACCATACAAGGCACAACCAGCACATCGAGAGCAATGTGGGGGTTCATTATTATTCATTGCTCAGGAGGAGCCTGGATTCGAACCACCAACCCGTGGATCCTCTACCTCCTGAGCCACAGACGCCTCCATGAAAAATGTGACAGCCATCTAACTTGGCTTTCACATTCTTAACCTATAACAGCCCTTTCATCTGTTGCCACAACATGCCACTCACACCGATGTCGTCAAAAGGCTGCGGCTGTGCCCAGAATGTCTTGTGCCCTAGTACTGGATTATCTTTGTTTAAAGTCATTTCGTCCCATCATATGACTCATGCCAGATGCTTTCACCAGGCAGCCGGGGCCTCTTGATTCTTCCTTGTCCTCTATTTGTCATTTCTTCACTCCTTCATCTCTCTCTCCTTTCATCTCTCCTTTCCCTGCCCTTTTCCCTTGCCTTTAATACTTCATCCCCATTTCCTCCCCATTTTTCTCTCCCATTACCCGTGTCCCCACTCCTCCTCCTCCTCCTCCTACAGCCGCCACCCCACAGCCCAATCTTCCTCCACCTTTTCTTCTTTCCTTCTCTCCATTTCTTGTTTTGTGCGAGCCACAAGGAAGAGTATTGGGTGAAAGGCACTCTCTGCACCACTGTCACAAAAGACTGGTGAGTCATCACCACTTATGCCCCCCTCCCACCCCAATACCCCTCCCCCCATGGCCCCCCAACACACACACACACACACTCACTCACTCACAAAAACAACCTAAAAAAAGAAAAACACAATGTAAAGAAAAACACTCAATTACTACCTACCTGCCCATACCATTAGATAATTACAAAAAACACACATGTTTTATAACACACACACACACACACACACACACACACACACACACACACACACACACACACACACACACACACACACACACACACACACACACACACACAGACAGACAGACAGACAGACAGACAGACAGACAGACAGACAGACAGACAGATGCATGCACATCCCTGCATAAGCATGCATTGACACACACATGTACACACATCTCTTTACAAATGATGTAGTATAATATAATCATCACACATAAAGAAAGAGAGGTAGAATCCTTTTAGGGATTAATGTTCTTTGTCTCAATTGGCTAATGAGTTGTCCATCTCTAATTGTTAGGATTGCAGCAATGTGGTAAAAACAACAACAATAAGGAGCATTAAAAGGAGCATGAAAAAATATGAAATAATAAGAGAGAGAGAGAGAGAGAGAGAGAGAGAGAGAGAGAGAGAGAGAGAGAGAGAGAGAGAGAGAGAGAGAGAGAGAGAGAGAGAGAGAGAGAGAGAGAGAGAGAGAGAGAGAGAGAGAGAGAGAGAGAGAGGAGAGGGAGGGAGGGAGGGAGGGAGGGGGAGAGAGAGAGAGGAGAGAGAGAGAGAGAGAGAGAGAGAGAGAGAGAGAGAGAGATTGCTGGGATAGACAGAGGGTTTGCAGGTGTTTTCTTTCATTGGAACATTTAAACATGTGCTATTACTCCATCTAGTGGAGTTAATGGGTTCTTACGGTGCTGCCAAGTTGCAGTGATGTAAACAGATAACAGTGCTGCACTATGGGAATCTACAGTGGGTGGATTAATTTAGGACAACTTGAATCAATGAGGGAGGAACTAACTATGATAAATCACCTGCTGGTGTTGGGCTGGAACTTGGGCCTCATAATGTACCGTCTGTGTGTGTCCATCAAGACCACCCATTGGTGTGCGTGCGTGCGTGCGTGCGTGCGTGCGTGCGTGCGTGTGTGTGTGTGTGTGTGTGTGTGTGTGTGTGTGTGTGTGTGTGTGTGTGTGTGTGTAAATCCTGCTCAAAGTCTCATTCTGTACGAGACCACAACACAATGATGCCTCAATCAAAGCAGCTGGAAAGAACAGAGATATGATTCTGGCATTCAGATAAATAAAGCTCTCATGGTCATTGTTACCAGTAACTAGTCATTAAGGCAACAGTAACCACGGTTCACCTCAATACCAGACCACTAGGCCTAATAAGATAACTGAACTATAACAAATTAGTATAATTATTATTATTTTTTAAGTTATTGCCAACCCTATCAACAACATTCTGCAGTTAGCTAGCCAGCCAAATGCAGACTCTTGTGATTAAAGGTATATTCAGTGATTTCACTTCCTACTAGTGTGCTGACCATATAACTAGTTGGTCCTAGTGTTGTAGTGTTGTCAAGAACACTTAAATGGAGACCAAGACAATACCAAGACCTTGGGGGGTCGAGACCAAAAACAAAACTAGCACCTATGGGATCGAGACCAAGACCGAGACCAAGGCCTAGAGGGGTCTCGTCTCGTCTCGAGTGGTCTTGGTGACGAAAGAGACCCAAGACATTTGCTCCGAGATTGCGATGAGAACATGCCAAATTGAGAGCGAGACCAAGACAAGACCACGAGACAATGAAGTATGAGAGTGGTGAGACTGAGACAAGACAAGACAAGACAATTTAAGGGCGAGACAAAAACAAGACATAGACAATGAAAATTTGTCTTGACAAGATAATGTCTTGAGAACTACAACACTAGTTGCTCCCTGTTCCCAGTGAACCACAGGGGTCGAAAAAACCCTACTTGAGTTTTTGATGATGGGAGACAAAGCCTTCATCCAATCAGGATAGAAGGTGACTTCCTCTAATCAGCATGGAGCAGGGTGGAGCCTTGGTGTTGCACTTCCCCGACTGTAGAGTGCGTGCATGCGCATGGAGCCTTGTTACCGGGGCGGACTGGGTATTGTCCCCAAACCACTGAATGCTCCCTTAAGGATCGAAAACAAAGAAGGTTGGGGACTGCCTGATGACCTCTCTACCGGGCCATGGGGTTTTCCATTAGAGATGGGCTATATCACATCTTTGACTGGCTAATATTTGGTTAGCATTATTATTATTAGTAGTAGTATTATTAGTAGTATTGCTATCATCAGAGTTATCTACCACTCTTTTATGTTTTCATCTAAGATTTCAGCATTGTTTTCACCAGCCAAGTGACACTGGAAACCTCAACTGCTTTGCCCTTCACTATCCTCTTCATAGACGTCCTGCTTGTGAGCTATTCAGACGCATCAAATATTAAAAGACAGAGTTTCCGTTTCGCACAGGTGACAATGACAGCCGGGCAGAGAGGGACACAGAGGGAGAGAGAGAGAGAGAGAGAGAGAGAGAGAGAGAGAGAGAGAGAGAGAGAGAGAGAGAGAGAGAGAGAGAGAGATGGAGAGAGATGGAGAGAGAGGGGAGAAAGTGGGAGGTGAGATAAACAGAATATAGATAACAAAAACAATCGGGACACGCTGGGAGGTAGACTCATGACCGGGGATGGAGGGAGAGAGGGAGGAAGAAGAATGCACACAATGGTAAGAACTGGAGCATGCCTGTGTGTGTGTTAATGACTTTGGAGTCAATTAGCTTGAGTGTAACTCTATATTTGAGGTTAAGTTAAACTATACTCAACTACAACATGATTAGTTGATAACCTTGGCGTTTGGTGCAGAAGGTACTTAATAAAATAAAACCCTTCTTTTGTAACTTCAGTGGCAAGACTTCTACCCTGGTTGACAAGCAGACTAGGCGGTGCGGTGACTGTGACACGCTTGCATGTGAATCAGTAGAGGACCACCACACAGACAAGGAACGAAGTGAAGATGTTGAAGAAGCTCAGCCCAGTCAGGTCAGCTTAAAAATAAATTATTTCAACTAAAATATAACGCCAATCTTTGTTATTGCATGTGGCATATGATACAATGGTACCGGTAACGTATTATTATTATTATTATTATTAGTAGTAGTAGTAGTAGTAGTAGCAGTAGTAGTAGTCATTGTTGTGGTTGTTGTTGTAGTAGTAGCTGATGCTGTTGTTCTAGTCTGTCTAGTCATCTGAATACTGTACACTGTGAAATATAAATGATCTGCAGCCTCGTATCAGTTATCATTATACTACCCATACAGAATTTACAGACGTCTAGCTGTCTTTTTACTGTAATGTTGCTCTGAATTTTCACCCTGCTTTTTCAACCTGCCCAGAGAACTAACTCCCTTACTCGCATTAAAAACACACACGTGTATTCACTTCGTCTTTACTTTACGTCATTTACTTTACGTTGTTTCCCCAGGCCTTAGATGGTGATGTTACTAATGGGCCAGGAGGTGAGGTGTACTCCGAGAGTCAACAGGATGTACCTCTTAGTGACACAGAAACCATGCCAGAACAGACTCCGCTGGCCAGGGACCCACAGGAGGAAGCTGACAATCTCCAATTGTCACCGACTCCAACAGAGGAAACCCTCACTGAGAACTCTCTGTTATCAGAGGTCTCCAGCAGACTCAGTAAGTAATTTGGATATGCGGGCTGTGATGGTGTAGCTGCCGGTGGACCATATCCATGGTTAGTCCGCTGACTGCGCCTCACTGTACTGTATATTGAGTACAAACTCCTGCCCTTGAGCAAAGTACTATATGTCTCTGGGTGCTGAATACTCTAGTAGCGATGATGGGACACATTTCCACAAGGGGATAATAAAGTATGTAACATAACTTCATGGGTCTGTGGCTCTTGACAACCAGATGTCCATAATACCTATGTGGGCAGGGCATATCAAGTTAGTTTATGGTTATGAGTCACAGTGACATGCCAAATATGGGCGTATCAGGTTTGTTTATGGTCACATCTAAGTCGTAGTAGCCTGTCTCAGCCTGGGTGATTTCTGGTCTAGCAGGATCTGGTCCAGAAATCAAATAAAGTAGGGTAGCCCTGCTGTAGTCTACTCACAGTATGCCAATGTGTCCATCTGTGTGCTTATAATCTGTATTTGTGTGACTGATTCTTCACAGAGAAGCCTTCGGAGCCCTGCTGGTACTGCCTAATGTCTCTTCCCTTGGAGCTTCGCCCCAAACCACTGGAACAGGTTGTATTCCCTCCACAAACCTGCATTTATAGCTTGTATCTCATTTCACACCAAATGTAAGGAGGAGCAAAGAATGCTCACGTGCAACTCATCGAAAGTCATCAGAGGTCATTAAAACTAAGACATAGCGCTTAGTAACAGAACCCTTAACATGCAAATTCCATTCCACTGCATGGTATTGTGTTGCAGGAAGAGTCTGACGAGACAGATCCTTTGTCACCATTGCCCTCTGGTGGCAAGAAAGTACGCTACCAGACAGATCCTCGAGCTCACTTTGGTGTAGCCTGCTCTTCCCATTCCACCACACTCCCTCTGTGGGGTAGTGGGGGGCCAAACTGCAGGCTCCGGGACCCGGATGTGCCTGAGCAGACACGGTCTTGCCCTCACTGCCATCTTAGCATGCCATCTGAGGCACTGCGCTGGCATGAGGTTGGTATACTCTCTCTCTCTCTCTCTGCTCTGTCATTAGCTATGCCTCTTTCATTCTATTATACAGTATGCAGTGTTAGGCAATATTACGCCACCATCCACAAATCAAACTGCACAAACAGCTATCGAGCTCTCAGTTTCTTACCCCTCAATGTCACAACTTTGACACTAGATGCTTTGTACTTCTTCTGCCTGTAATAGTAATAGGTTGCAGCCTGTTTGTTGCACTTTTTAGATCAAAGTAAAGTGGCATTAGCTCACTTCACCAAAGCAATACTGTTGAAAGCAGCAGCATGACGAAAGTAACTAGTAATTAGTAGAGATAACTGTGATAATATTACTGTTTTGTAGGACATAATCTCCTTGTATTACTTTTACAGAGAAAAGTAATAATATAACTGTAATATTATGTTATATTATTAGTTACACTCATCTCTGGGTGTACCGGCATGCAAGTGGCCAGAGAGAAATACAAACAGCACCACACACACTCACAGACATTGAAAAATAATAACAACATAACATGTACAGAAAAGGGCTCATCTCTGGTGTATACTAATTGTTTTTTTGTTTTGTATTTTCTACAGGCGAAATGTCTTCTGTTTGATCATTTGAAGAACACAGTGATGAAATGACTTATGTTAGAAGTGGGAAACATGTTGCTTCCAGAAGATATGCCTTAGTTTTTTAGACTATCTATGTTACTCAGAAAAATATTTTCCTAACAGTGACAATGTGCAATAGCTGCTCGGGTTAATTTCTTTCTTTGTGTACAAAGTTTAGCCATGATTATTTCATTACCTTTATGTGTTTGTATTTATAATTTATACAGAGATATTTCCACAAATAAATATCAAAATATGTGTACAGAATCTGGGTTCTCTAATATTCTTCAAGTAGTGTACTTCTTAACATATGCAACAAACAGGTGTGAACTCAGAAATCGTCCATGCCTGATAACTGTGGATGGATAACTGTTGGGATTTAGTAGGAATAAAATAAAATAAAATAAAATAAAATAAAATAAAATAAAATAAAATAAAATAAAATAAAATAAAATAAAATAAAATAAAATAAAATAAAATAAAATAAAATAAAATAAAATAAAATAAAATAAAATAAAATAAAATAAAATAAAATAAAATAAAGGCTACTGTACAGAGTTGATTGCTGGCCTGCATGGTCAAGTCCAAAAATGCATTCTTGCTTAGAATGGGTTAATACATTTTGAAGCTTTTAAATCAGTGTGCGGATCTATTCTCTCTCCTCCCTAAAACCTATTTGTGCCACAGCCCACAAACTTATAATATATTATCTGTATATAACATCAAGGTCAAAGTACATTACAACCAAACCTATTATCACATTATAAATTATTATTAATTTATTAGTATCAAATTGTAGTATTAGTAGTAACATGACTCACCTTTCTGTGCATCAACATATAACTCCATGACTGCTGTGACTCCGAAGATCACCGTTGCAATTTTGATACCCTTCCAACACTGTCAGTGTCACTGCAACACACGGTACAGGTGTGAGGATATTGCATCAGTTGATTGCTATATGAATTAAATTCTATATTAGACAGAATGTAAACACCACAAGGTACAGTCAGATATTTGAGCTAAAAGGAAAACAAAAAAGTCCTGGGAACTTGTTTTATATGTGTATAATAAATAAAGCTTAATTTCCATCCACCATAATGTCTAAAAACCAGGGAGAGACTGTGGACGCGAGTGGCATTTGGCATCTTCATCATGCAACTGTGTGGACGAAGACTATCGGAAGTCAAGCAACACTGTGGAGAGCATGAAGTGAGAGTGCGTTTAATTCAGATGCAAAGTGCACGAATGCACAACTTAAGGGAGGAATAACATGGAATAACATTTTTTGTGTTTTAGGTGCTCCCATGTGTGTGTTTTCTATCTCCACAATTTATCTAGTTTGAACAATCAGTCTTTCATATCATATAATAGGAGCTTTAATGGAAATTGCTCTCAGGAACAGCTTGTTTGGTTTTGGCCTCATAATGATGTCATCAATGCAGGCTGCTTTGTATAATTCCTCCTCCAAATTTGCATTCCCACTTTGTTTATAATGTCCAATATTGTTGATTTTCCAAGTTGGCAAATGGAATTTAAACAAGCCTGGTTTTATCTAGCATCAGTATTATAATGACTCTACTATAAAATACCCTACAAATCAGTGGCCCCACCACCTCAGGGCATTGTCATGTGGAATCCATGTTATTCCTCCTTTAAGCACATGCGCAATAATGATAACAATGATGATACTGTTGCGCGCGCGGGCACACACACACACACACACACACACACACACACACACACACACACACACACACACACACACACACACACACACACACACACACACACACACACACACACACACACACACACACACACACACGTACATAATTGATGGTTTAAAACTGGAAAGCAGGGGAGGGCCATTATTAATCAACTAAAATCTGCTCAAATATTGGCCACATTGTAGTGGGAGGATAATAATGGGAGGTGTTCAGCTATTTTCGCTATATGCATGTGTGGAAGCGAGAAAAATGTAGGCTTTATGCCTGCCCTGAACTCCTACAATCCCAAGTGGGTGTCAGTCCAGTGGGGGCATCTGGTCACAGCCTGAAAAGGTTGAGAACCAATTAATTATAACTTCTCTAACCTCTGCAGAACTGGTGATGTTATGTAGGGATTATTTGATGGCAAGCATACAAACACAAAAAGGAGAAGGAACATCCACACACTAGTTTCTTGAGCTCTAAGACCTTTCAACCTATACTTGGTCATCAACAGGCAAATCATGAAGACTGAGTAGGCCGAAATGTTGTAATTCATATCTCTAGATAGAAATTACTGTGCACTGATGTTCCTTCTCCTTTTGCCTTGATGCCTGACATCCAGCACCTAGCCTGAATATAGGCAGAGATGTGCACACAATCTTCTCTGTGAAGTATACAAACACATGCTGCGCTAAGCTGAAATACGAACAATATCACCCCTGCTTCTGTTTCAGCGCTCCTCCCTTCCCAAATTAGATGACAAAGGGTATGGCTGCATCATATGGGTACAATACAGTATAACTGTTTTGTGTATTGTGCATTTCATTTATTTATTAACTCACTCTGACTGAACTGTTCTGCTCCTGAGGGGCATGAAACACTGACCCAGTTCCACTGCACAGGGCGAGAGGAGGGGCATTGTGTGTGTGTGTGTGTGTGTGTGTGTGTGTGTGTGTGTGTGTGTGTGGCTGGCAACATGGCATGAAGTCTATTTAAAGGGGCAGTGATTGACAGAGGCAACAGAGGTGCCAAGTTATTTTGTTTACAACAGAAAGACATAAATGAAATGAACCTGCAGTTCAATCGACAAGGGTTCGGCTGTGTTATAAATATGACCCTTTATGTCATTGGTTCCCAAAGTGAGGCCCGGGGACCAGACCCTGGGTCGTTGTTCTAGACAGGGTCCCCACTCCCCAGCTAAATGATAGTGGATCCTGGATCTGAGTGTACACATTTGTACATTCTCAGGGTTAAATGAACATAAATGGGGGTGCCAGGCTCAGAGACAGAAATGCCATCAAATGGGGGACCATACAGCCTACAGGCTTTCCGGTTCAACCCGGAACCGAACGCGGAAATGAAAATGTTTGAAAATCACTGCTAAAGCCCTATATACAAACCTTATCGCCTGACGTGCGAATGAATATACCATTGTGGGGGGCCTTCACTTCACATGAAAAGGTTTGGGAAGTTAACCACTACTTTATGTCGCAAAACAACGTGTTTATAAATCAACTGAGTGCGTTGTTTACCTGATTTCATTTCAGCTGACTTATCGCGTGGTCAGTGACGACAAATGAGGGATCGGATCAATAACAAGCATCATCGTCACCGCCATTGATTGGACGCAGGGGACACTCACGTGACTGGGGTTTGGCATTAAGGTGAACCAATGGCAGGACGCATCGCCTGACCGCAATTTTAATATTCATGATTCTCCCGCTGCCAGCCAGCCAGCCAGCCAGCCTGCCTGTTATCTGTTATCTTGCCGCTGGATTGTTATTTTCTGACATTGTCCGAGTTCAGGCCAGCCTGAGTGCGAACGAACGGCGAGGTGTGATCTGACCGTTTATCCCTGATTCCCTGCAACCTGCCGTCATCCTAGAGAGAGAGCGCCGCAGACAAGAGGATGTCTTCGTTATTGGAGCCGTTTTCGGTCCGAGAAGGGCCGTGTGAGAGCAGTGCTAGCAGGCACCGCGGATGCTTGACTACCTCCACGGGCACAACAGCTACTACCCCGCAACCCCCACCACCACAATGTTTGGGTCCAACGAGGGGGCTGCTGCTGCAGCAGGACGCCCTGTCGGCGAATAAGTACCAGGCATATGGAGCCAGGAGGACACTGGCGGCTGCTGCAATCGGAGGGAGGAAAACAACACACCCTGGCAAGGCTATTCTTGCAGGTGAGGTTATGGGTGGTGTGTGACACACAATCACATGAATATTGGATAGGATTTCAATCCCGTTTAGGCTAGACGTGCAGTGACGTCCAGTCCTGCTGCTGCTCAGCATTTAGCTGCCCGATCTCCCTCTTTACGCTACGCCGCTAAACAACTGGGTCAAATCAAACGGTGCATCTTCATCATGCGCGCGCGCGCGTGTCACAGAATGTGAGAGATTATGCAGTTGATCTATAGCAGTAGTTTCCAACCTTTTTGATACCAGGGCCCACTATTTATTTAGAATTTGAGCTGCGGACCACCATTTGACAACATTTTAGCCCCACAGACCCAAAACTAAAGATTTGTTGTGCTTTTGTCCACAATTCCATCCTGGATTTTCGCAAACACACAGATCAAAATGACCATTTCTTCTACATGCTCTAGTTGTATAGACTTGGGCTAATGGATGTTTTAACTCTTGAGAGTGTAAACATGGAACCAAATGGACCCGCAAGGGTCCATTTGGTTTCATGTTTACACTCTCAAGGAGTTACACTTGGTTAACAAACTCTCCATCATTTAGTTGGGGACCACCTGGTAGATTAGACTGGTAGATGTAACTGACATACGTACATACATTTAACGCCAGTCTAAATCTTGGCCTACAGTTGGTCCATGGGGATATTGGTCACCTTTTTAGCTCTGCTCCATAGCTCTATTATTCTACCTTGCAGTGGCAGAATCATAGATGGAACTGGAGCTAGTCACCTTTTAGCTCTGAACTCTGGTCCATAACTCCACAGCTATGATCCACTGCAAGGCACAATCGTATAGAAGCAGTGGAGCTATGGGACCAGAGCTAGTCACCTTTTACCGCCAAAGCCAGATTATAGGCTGTTTATCTAGGGTAGACCAGATTGAGATTTGGGTAGGCTACCGCTACAGCCTTCATAGCTTTACAGAGAATATGCTTACTGTGGATTACACTGATGTCCAGGCACCGTGTGTGCATAGATTAATGATGAAGGAAACCTGATTAAGTGATCAGAACGGTGTGCTGTGTGTGCTCAATGGAAAGTACAACAGCAAGCTCGTTTGAATAATGGTCTGCAGATACTGCAGTCAGTGGTTAAACCCCCTTTTTTTCTTGTTTTCCAGGAGGCATCGCAGGAGGCATAGAGATTTGCATCACCTTTCCTACAGAGTATGTGAAGACCCAGCTGCAGCTGGATGGGAGAGCCAATCCACGATACAGAGGAATAGGTAGGCCACTGTGGCTATATTGTGCTGCTCTGTGGTTTGTTGCTTTAAAGGGGAATTCCACCCATTTCCAACATCCTAATATGTCATTAATATACCTTAGAGGTGCTGGGTGGACATGTTAAAAACGTCTCTCCATTCTGTGTTTTCCAGAAATGGAGGTCTGAAGAAAATTATTAAGATGGTGAAACACATCGTGATGACATCATGAAGATGCATTTCACCATGTTAGTGGATTTGTTTAGACGCTTCTTTTTTCTGAGAGCGTACAAATGGAACCAAATGAACCCGTTAGGGTTCATTTGGTTGCATTCGTACGCTCTCAGAAAAAATGAAAATGGGTGGAATTCCCCTTTTAAGACAGTGGTTGCCATTTTAAAGGCAAGCAAATGGTTCGTTGGCTGTTAAGTGGTCAAACGGTGGTCCATGTTAATTTCCAGAGCATGTTTATACTTTATTTTAATGATGTTGTTTGTCTTGGTTCAATGAGGCTGATGTGGTACACTTTTAAGTTCCCATTTATCATGTTCACAATGACAACTCACGTTGTCAGGTTTAAAGTATACCATAGATGTTTGTTTTGGGGTTTTACACAGAATGGTATTCTGTACATATTTGTGTCTACATCTCGACAGGCGACTGTGTGAAGCTGACCGTGCAGGACCATGGTCTGAGAGGGCTGTATCGAGGACTTAGCTCTATGATCTATGGATCTATCCCAAAGTCTGCAGTGAGGTAAGATATACTGTAATACAGTGCATAGCCTGTAACATAGTATTATACACAGAGCCAGCCATTCCATAACTTCCAGTTGTACATATTTAAAGCCTTAAAACAGGGACAAACCAATAGAAGTCTATGTAGAACAGCTGCCATTGGACTGGCCTCATGAAATGAACAGAGTTGCTGTACATCTGTCATACTCTATGGATCTGATTTATACCACAGACATACAGCATGGCATGAGTTTATTTATTATTGCATCTCATTCCAGGCTGGACTTGTGGGTTGAGAAGCTGGCCTTGCACAGATGATGTTAAAATGAATTCCCTAACACGTGCTCATTGTAAAAATGGCTAGATACTGTATAGTAATGTGTAAATCATTAACAATGGATTTGGGTATTGCTGTAGTCAACACTCTGCGACCCAACTCTGGATTAACAGATGAAGATGGAGGGATGGATGCTGTCAATGTTGTAAATCATTCGCTCAGAACCTTTTTCCCCCCTGCACACACAATGTTAAACAATGTACTAGGGCTGTTGAAAATAATGAGTTAATTAGTTAACCCTTTAAAGCCTGAACTAAGAAGGACAAGTCAGAAAATTCCAATTTTTTGAAATTGAACTCTTTTTAGGTCACAAAAGAAAAAAAAAGTTTTTTTCAAAAAACATGTATTTGTTATTTTTATTGTATCATAAATGATACATCGGGTCTTAACAACTTAGTACTCAGTAGTAGAGTACACTGTACTCAGTGTAGTCTCCACAGAGTACACTGTACTCACTGTGTTCAGTGTACTGTCCATAGAGTACACAGTAGTCACTGTACTCATTGTAGAGTCCATAGAGTACACTGCGCTCACTATACTCACTGTACTCAGTGTAGTGTCCATAGAGTACACTGTACTCACTGTACTCTGTGTAATGTACATGGATTACACTGTGCCCACTGTATTCAGTGTATTGTACATGGGTTACACTGTACTCACTGTAGTAAGTGTATTGTCTATAGAGTACACTGTACTCACTGTAGTATCCATAGAGTATACTGTACTCAGCTGTACTCAGGTGTTCTCTATTACACATGCATAACAACATTGAATGCCCAGCATGTTTGATTGGTAGAAAAATAATTATAAGAATGAAAGTTGTGTAGAGCATAATAGATATTCCCATAGGCTGTGCAATGACTAAAGCCTGTAGTATCATATATGATACATCATTATTAGGGTGGATCTTAAAACGTCAAATTTTGATTTTCTTGTGTCTCACCCCCTAATTATGTTCCAATGTACAAAAAACTGCTTTGGCTAAAATTTGGTTGAATTTGAAGTAAATTTAGAGGTAGCTCAATCAAGGCAAAGATTGTACACCTTAGTAGTTTAAAAACGAATTGCACTGCAGGCACATTATTCTTATACTAAGCACAGAGATTTTATTTTTTAAGCTTGTTAATCTAAACACAAATCTGATTACATGTCATGATTGTCATGTCAAACCAAAATTAATTGTTATAGGAAATACTAATGTAGAAAATAGAAAATAGGTACACTAGACAACGCACGCACACACTGTTGTTTTTCTACCGAGCCAGTGAGGCTCTGTGGTCAGCCGCCTATCTCCTATTTCTATAGAGACAGCTTGATGTACAAGTATGTCAAGCTGCCTTCTTCAAGCACACCCCATGTTTGTCATGTAAACCAAAATTAATTGTTATAGGAAATACTAATGTAGAAAATAGAAAAGCAAAGAATGACAAATTGCTATTTGTCTTTTAATGTGCAAACTTCAATCATATAGCCTACTCACAGCACACAAGAACACAGCCCCATTTCCATGTTTACCCCCAAAAGTCACTGCAGTATAATCAGGTGTTACTGATCAATGAAAGTTTGTTTACGGCTATCCAGATACTTGTGCCGATGGTTCTGCACAATTTGCAGCAAGTACTGGAGTTGGGACTCGTCTTTAGTGAGTCACAACAATATTTCAATATTCTTGAATTAGGGCAACCCAACACTCTGCATGATCATTGACCGTGTTTATTGCCTTCACTACAGCCAGAGCTTCTTGGTAGTCTTCCCTGGGCTCGCACTCATCAGGATCAACAGCAAGGAAGTCATGTGGGAGATCCATCATTTTGAACAGCGTCTTGGATTGGGAGACAAAATCTTCAATGTTCCTCCCTGCAATTGTTGCAAGGTGACAGTAATTCTCTTCATGTGCTGTTCATCATCTTCATGTCCATCTTCCATGGCTCTCACCATCAGCTTCTTCGTTTGTGCACTCACTGGACTGTAAAACAATGCAAGTCCGACGACCTCTGGAGTGAAAAGCCACAACTGATTGGAAAACTTCTGAGAAGCAGTTTTAGACACCTCAGCGACAAATTTATCGACGAATATTCCACAATTTTAACAGCCGCAAGTCATTTAGTGGGGCGCTTACAGCAACAGGTGCCAAACTGCAAACATGCACAACTGCACAAATGAATGCAAACTGCAAACATGCACAAATCCATGCATGATTTTTCTTCCAAAGGGCATGATGGGTAACTCCTGGAGCTCTGGCTCCAGGAGTTACCCATCATGCCCGTTTGATGGCAAAGGTTGTTAATTGTTTGAAGATCTGGATGTTTCATGGCCAATTCAAACTGACACGCAGGGAAGAAATGTTTGCAGTTTGCATTCATGTGAAAGCATGGATGCGCTCCACTAAATGACTTGCGTCTGTTAAAATTGTTGCTGGAATATTCATCGATAAATGCTGAGGTGTCTAAACCTGCTTCTCAGAAGTCTTCCAATCACTTGTGGCTTTTCACTCCAGAGGTCGTCGGACTTGCATTGTTTTACAGTCCAGTGAGTGCACAAACGAAGAAGCTGATGGTGAGAGCCATGGAAGATGGACATGAAGATGATGAACAGCACATGAAGAGAATTACTGTTGACCTTGCAACAATTGCAGGGAAGGACATTGAAGATTTTGTCTCCCAATCAGAGACGCTGTTCAAAATGATGGATCTCCCACATGACTTCCTTGCTGTTGATCCTGATGAGTGCAAGCCCAGGGAAGACTACCAAGAAGCTCTGGCTGTAGTGAAGGCAATAACCACGGTCAATGATCATGCAGAGTGTTGGGTTGCCCTAATTCAAGAATATTGAAATATTGTTGTGACTCACTAAAGACGAGTCCCAACTCCAGTACTTGCTGCAAATTGTGCAGAACCATCGGCACAAGTATCTGCATAGCCATAAACAAACTTTCATTGATCAGTAACACCTGAATTATTATACTGCAGTGTATTTTGAGGGTAAACATGGAAATGGGGCTGTGTTGTGAGTAGGCTATAATTGAAGATTGCACTAAATACATAGTATTCTGCACATTGAAAGAGACATGGCAATTTGTCATTCTTTGCTTTTCTATTTTCTACATTAGTAATTCTTATAATAATTAATTTTGGTTTGACATGACAAACATGTAATCATCAGATTTGTGTTTAGATTTTAGATAAGCTTAAAAAAAGCTTGAAAAAATAGAATCTCTATGCTTAGTATAAGAATAATGTGCCTGCAGTGCAATTCGTTTTTAAACTACTAAAATGTACAATCTTTAACTTGATTGAGCTACCTCTAAATATGTTTCAAATTCAACCAAATTTTAGCCAAAGCAGTTTTTTGTACATTGGAACATAATTAGGGGGTGAGACACAAGAAAATCAAAACTTGACGTTTTAAGATCCACCCTAATCATTATATGGTACTAAAAACCTGTAGTATCATATATGATACATACTTTTCAGACGTGGTAAACAACAAAATAAAATGCTATTTTTTTTGAGAATTACTAAGTTCAATCAAGTTATGCAACCATTATTTAAAAATATCAGTAAAGATATACAAGGAAAACTCACCAAAATGTCCTCAAAACCAAAATGTTTGGACAGTGGCTTCTACTGTTGCAAATTAGATGGAGGCAGCCATTTTGGGTCATACCATCTGAGGCTCTGTATCTACTTGCAGTGCAAATGGTATGGTCCAGGTGGGGCAGGGGACGTATCAGATGTGATACAACAGGTTTTTTTGAACCAAGTAGTGGTTACACTGAAACATGAGCCAGCTGAAGAATTGGTGTATCATACCAACGGCGTTATAGGGTTAAATTAATTTTGTTGATTTTTTTTTTAACGCAATTAACTCATGTGGACACTGACTCAACACTTTCTCATTGGAAAAAAAATGAGCAGAGTGCGGTTTTACGGGGACATACATATAGCTGTGACAGCTATATGTATGTCCCCGTAAAACCGCACTCTGCTCATTTTTTTTCCAATGAGAAGCTGTGCTTCTTCCTGTAACCAGAGCCATTGAGTACAGTTCGAGAGATCTACAAGCATTGGGTCTTGTACATTTTTTTCCCCCAGATTCTTTTTCTTTTTCAAATGTTCAAATCATGTAAAGGAAATTAGCCATATTTTGGACATAGTTCAAATGGTGATTAATCATGATTAAATTAATTTTGGAACTGTGATTAATTTGATTCAAATGTTAATCATTCAACAGCCCTACAATGTATTAATATCTTGTGTCCTCTTTCCTGCTGCCCCCATATACACAATTTGCTCTTTCTCTCAGGTTTGGGACGTTTGAGATACTCAGCAACCCTATGCGGGATGCCAATGGTCGCCTAGACAACACACGAAGTCTCCTGTGTGGTTTAGGAGCGGGGATAGCTGAAGCCATCATTGTAGTCTGTCCAATGGAGACGCTAAAGGTTGGTTTAGGTTAACGCTCTAGGTTAACAAAGGAGATACGGACTGCTGTATGTCACTCCCCTATAACTCAAGAGTATACAAATATACAGTAACATGTGCACATTTTAACCATGACAGATTATTCGAAAACAACCCATCTTTTTTTCTGGTGACCAATATTGAGCTCCTAATACGTGAGAATTTCATTTACAGTTTTCAATTATTTTTAAAATATTGTTTTGGAAAATGTAGCTACCTCCAGATTTGGGCATGCCCACCCGAATGAATGAAACAATATTTTAAAGATAAATAAACTGTAAATGAAATTCCACGGCCCTCTCACGTATTAGGAGGACAATATCAGTCGTCAGAAAAAAAATGGGTTGTTTTTGAATAATCCGTGATGGTTAATTTGGAGTTTTAAGTTATAATGGGTTTGTATAGGAAGGAGGCGGATGTGCTCAAATCTAAATACTGACTGAAGTAACTTTTTTGTGGAATATCCCTTAAGTCCACTACTTTACATTCAACCACTCTGAATACAGCTGAACGTGAGATTTTCTAGCACCTTTAATTGGGTCTTATTTAGCCCTACTGTGGTTGAATGTGACTTAATAATTACTCATGATCATCTACAGTAAGTGTACTTTTGACAAAATGTGAATGCTAGTTGCTCCAGTCCTAAATGTAACATTGTAAATCATGTGTTGTCTACACCTCGTAGAATGAAAAACAAATCTGCTTTGACATTATTCTTAATACCATTAGGTGAAGTTGATCCACGATCAGCGTTCTCTTCGGCCACGTTATAGAGGTTTTTTCCATGGAGTAAGTGAGATCATCAGAGAGCAAGGTGAGATGGAGACTCAGTGTGATGCTCTCATCTCATTATACAGTATAGACCGTATCGTGTCAGCAGTTTATTGTTGCCAGGAGACATATAAAACCAGGTCAACACCCTGTGATCTGTCAAGTGTTGACATCATTTGGAATGAAATGGAAGAGGCTCAAGTGACTGGACATTTTTTGTAGTCTACATCTATGGTAGCAGTTTAGTTATTGTTTGTCATTTCTCAGGGCAAACTAGATGTTCATAAAGGTTGTAATGTTAACAGTGGCAATATCAGTTTCTTTACATCCTGAAAATATCCACATTTCTCGATTTTCGCAGAACATTGTAGGTGTGTATGTACAGTATGAACTGCCTGGGTACTTCGACTCCTATGGTCTTTATCTGTTAAAGATGCTTATAATGTTGCTCATGTAAGAATTATAGCAAGTTGGCAGCAAAATCCTAGAATGTGAATAATTGTTTCTTAGCAAACTACTGAACTATATCTGCATGCATATGTACCTACACATTCCATTGTTATATTGTGTGTCATCTATTTTTAGGTGTGCGTGGGACTTACCAGGGTCTTACTGCAACTGTGCTAAAACAAGGAACAAATCAGGCCATCCGGTTTTATGTGATGAACACTCTCCGTAATTGGTACAAAGGTAAGGGGGCCAACAGGTTGTACTGTTGGCATCATTTATAACTTAAAAAAGTATGTTGTTTGTGGAATTTCTTGCCACAGTGTGTCTTCATTTTTGCTTTAATCTAAACGTGTAACCTCACGATTTGGTCTTTAAGGTGACGACCAAAGGAAAGAGTTGCACCCAATTGTCACAGCGATGTTCGGAGCAACGGCAGGAGCTGCCAGTGTTTTTGGAAATACTCCATTAGATGTAGTAAAGACCAGAATGCAGGTGAGACACACGGTTCACAACTACATAGATAT
Organism: Benthosema pterotum; assembly: GCA_039105355.1. NCBI lineage: Eukaryota > Metazoa > Chordata > Actinopteri > Myctophiformes > Myctophidae > Benthosema > Benthosema pterotum. Next base: position 34,434,631 of record CM076975.1, on the reverse strand, counting down.
TCAGAGTGACATTCGGATACAGTCACTATCATTTATAAATGATGGAAATGTATTTCATAGGGGTTGGAGGCCCACCGCTACAGACACACAGTGGACTGTGCCTTCCAGATTTTAAAACATGAAGGACCGCAGGCGTAAGTAACCCCCTGATCCAAACACCAACACTAATATGTAGTACAGTATGTTTCTGCATCAAAAATAATGGCTATAAACAAATACACATTTCATGTTTGTAGGTTCTATAAAGGTACAGTTCCCAGACTGGGTCGCGTGTGTTTGGATGTGGCAATCGTCTTTGTAATCTATGAGGAGGTTGTCAAACTACTGAACAACGCATGGAAGACTAACTAACCAGAGAGTGCAGGGAGAAGTTGGAGAGAAAACACAAGTTAACACGTTTCTGACCAGTTCCACTACTACTGTCCCAGTATACAAGTTTCCACATGGCTATGAAAGGTTCAAACCTCTATTCAGCTTAACCCTCTTGTTTACCTTGCCCTTAATTTTTCCTTTCCGACATATTAAAGCAGTGACTTATAAGGCTGTTTTCGCACTGGGACCAGCAGTCGTGCCTCAAGCAAAGTCATGACCCAATATGTGGAAGCAGCACTGTGTTGCTGTTTTAAAATTATCTTTGTACCTGTCAGAACATTGATAACCCACTTGTGCATACAAACAAAAACAAAACAGAAAACAAAGGGTAAAGTTAATATTATACTAGGTAAATCAATGTAACACCACCCTTATCGGGAACACATTACCAAATAATTTAAAAAATATTACCTTTCACTGGTGACTGTCTAAAATAATTCACTACTCGCTACAAGGGAGAGCTTTATGTAGAGGATTCTATAGTGTGCTCACTCGTAAAGTTAGTTGTATTCCTACTTTTCACAGTACATTGTCATCTGTATAGCACAACAAAATGGCAAACTCGCTAGGGAGTATAGGAAATACATCTCACTGTACATCTTTGGGCTACAAAATGGCGAACTCACTATATAGGTAGGAGGTAGTGTGTAATTTTGGACACAGCCCATGGTTAATGTATAATTCCATTATTTAAAAAAAAAAAAAAAAAACAATGTCACTTATAAACATAAGGGTACTCAACCACCCAGACACCTTTTGGCACATTTTCTGGCCCTGTGTGAAACAAAACAAGACCCATAGTCTGTTTCCTAGTAGTAAATTAGGACTGAATTGAGATTACCGGTAATTGAATATTTTCAATTAATGCTTGATCTATAGAGCAGTTAATGTGTCCACTCGATGGCTATGGCATCCTTGTGTAATTCGGTCATAGTGTCTATAATACAAGTAATCCTTTAACATAAGATTTAAGACGTGTCAGGAAATCACTAGAAACTGTTAACACGAAAAGGGAAGACAACTAGTTGGCTGAGACCATCGTTACTGTACATGGCTGTAAGGGATGAATACTTATTTGTACTTTGATGAAGCCGTACATGTGTCTTTTGATTCACCAAGCACTTACTCTTCTAAACTAGTGACAAATGTTAGCAGACGCAACCAAAATAAGCACATTGCAGGACTGGAATTGTGACTTTCAAAACCCAGCTGTACAGCACTTCAATGCATATTAGTGTTGTTAATGCTCATGTTTCCGTCACTGTGCAAACAGTATGCATTAAGCTCTGGATTTGTCTTTGTAATGGACTATAGAAATGCCGTTTTTGTGACTGTTGAACAGAATATGGCTGCATGTAACCATATGCAGCTCACTATGTAGCATTAATTGTTTTCATTAATGCACCTCACTTTCACCACGGGCAGTAGAAGCCACTAGCGTTGGGTTCTTTTGAAAATTATGTAGACCACAAATGGATACCACTGAATTCCATCTTATTTATACACGTAACATGTTACCACCTACCCTGAATAAGTATCATTTGCTGAAGGGAGCCTTGTCCTTCAGTTTGCTAATGTGCAATATCAAGGCATACCCAAATTCTAAGATCTTCTGAAGCATGTCAAAAGAATGTATAGCAGCCACATTGGCGGGTTAGATTTGAGAACAATTATGCCATACACACCCGTCAAGACGATGAAAGTTGTTAAGCTGTTTTGAGATTTATACAAATTTAGTGTGGTCAAAATAATTAAAAGTGGCTGACTGTACACACTGTTAATGTTCTTTCATGCTTGGCGGTATTTGAAGGGATAGCTGATCTGGCAACTTGATACCTAGCGCAGGCATGTAAATGTATAGTCAATTTAAGAGCTTCCAAATGCAAATTTACAATGTGCACAATTATGTATTAAAACATGTAGCTTTTGGCTAAGCTTCTGTTCTCAATTGAAGCAAAAGAACTTTTGAGGCTAACTGGTGAATACATTAAGACCACCATCTCTTCTTCAGAACAATGGTCAATGCAAGGTTCTATTTGTAAAGAGCCGTTTCCATCTTATGGATAAACATATGGCAAATAGCAGATGACCAAGCTAAATGACACTATGTCAGAACTATATAAACAATTTCTTCATTGCACAATGGTGTCATTTGGCAAATTCCTCATTGCACAATGGTGTAACTTGCCAAAAACAAATTGTTCTGTGATGTGTAAATCAAGTAGCGTAATAACTATCTGAAAGGCTGAACAACTCTTGCCTTGAACAAGAGTCCTTAACTCATCTATGCCAAACACCCATCATTTAAAAAATATTCCATCCTTCAAGTTGTAAACATGTATCCACAATATTGTCTCTTATGTATAAGTAAATTAAAATTGTTTTTGTATTGTTATAATGTACATATGTATGAGTTGCTGCTTTTATAAATGGGTTGACTGCATGTCTATTTGGTCATGCTGTAAGCAGGCGTTTTTGCTGTATACAATCACATGTGCATCCTTGTTTCAAGTGAAAATGTAAAAAAAAGTAACATTTGGGGGCATGTTTAACAAAACGACACTTGCACAAAACATCTGAGTCAAACCAATTTTTATGTAGCCATAATCCGTTTTCATTGGCCCAATAAACATGTGATTAGCAAGCCAAATCTGTGTCTGTTCTTAATGACTCCCATGTGCTGTTAAATCCAAGACCCACCACCTGTTTAGCAAGGCTTCAGGCATGTGCATGTATAGTGGTTGCCAAATGTCAGGCTTGTGCAAAGGAGGGGGAGGAGGTTAATCTGGTCACATCCATAAAATATACACACAGGGTACCTGTGATGACGTGCATTAAAGGGGAACTCCACCCATTTAACATTTTAATGACATTAACATACCTTAGAAAGGTTGTGTGGACATGATAAAAAGTTCCCCCAGTTCTGTATTTCTTAAAAATGGGTCTGAAAAAATCATTAACATGGTGAAATATATCTGACATCATCAAGATGTATTTCACCATGTCAATGATTTCTTTCAGACCCCTTTTTCCTGAGAGGGTACAAATGGAACCAAATGGACCTGCTACTAGGGTCCATTTGGTTCACATTTGTATACTCAGGAAATTTTTGAAAATGGGTGAAATTCCACTTTAAGAAAGTAGAAGCATGCTGAAACAAAAATGCAGGAATTTACCATAAAACTTTATTGAATCTCTATGTAGGGAATTGCCAGATGTAGTCTCCATCCCGGTTTGGTTTTGTTTGGAACAAAGATGTACATATACTTTCTGTATATGGCGTAAAAAAAAAAAAAAAACACCTGAATGCAATATTGACACAGGTGTGTTACAAGGAATACATGACAAAGTGTGTGGGTAACTCACAAATGTCCACTCTGCAAAAGGCTGGGGCTTTACTGACCGGGTGAACTAAACAGATTAGAGGGGTTTGTCATCATCAGCATCACTGTCCGACCATGTACTTAACCTCTCTCACATGTTTGGCCTAGTCCCACTTGTCACCTACATACAGCAGCACACCTGGTGAAGCTTAAACACTTAAGCCCTATATACTTCGTCGCGTGACGCATTGCAAACACAGCCGATTACATTGCATGACGCAATGCATTGTGAGCTTTGGTTGAAATTGAGTAGAGGTAGGAAGTTATGGAAGGTTGGCTACTCATCACCAAGAAATGTATGATATGTTCTTTTATCTTCCATCAACTTCACCCATACCTTGATGTCTTCATACAGTATGCCAAGTAATAGCAATGACTAGGGTGGTGTGAGGGGTTGAATGATGTCACTGTAGTCTTAATCCACTCAGGCTGATGTTAATCGTATTAAATAGATGCTCACTATCAAATCTGTTATGTTTTAAGTTAACATTTGCATCGCTAGAAATGCAATAACCTTTTCTTAACATTCCTGTTCAGCTCAAACCCCTTTAGAGCAGGAAAGTTTGGCATTACTCCCATCTTGGTCTGGTCTTGGTCTATGGAAAGTTGCAAACCTGGAGCAGCCGTTTGCATTCTATGCTCATTCCCATGGCGAATGTCACTTTACAAAATGCCCTTGTTGTGGGGAACAGGGCAATAAAGCCAAATGCGGTATAAGGGTTATCCTTTATACCTCTGGTTTCCTTTATAGAAGACAGCAGGTGGTTGAAGGAAACACTTGTGATTGGATGCTGGGTGGTCAATCACTCTCTGACACGATGAAATAAGTAGCCAAGTGTGGCTACCTCCTCCATCTGGGAAGTACACAACACAGATTCAGGGTGATGGGCAAATACATATTACAAACAAAAAATAAGTACAACATTTGGGGACAAAACATTGAAACTCAGAAGTAATGAATGCAAAATAAAGGAAACTTTGTAGCAGAGACAAGCTGGAGACTCACATTCTTAGGCACTTGTCTTTCCCTCCACTGGCGACTCTCTGTCCATCAGGACTCCAGTCCACAGTAAACACCTGACAGACACACACACACACACACACACACATTGTCAAGACAATGCTATGATAGAGTAGTGACTAGTGACCCGACCTTTTTTTTTTTTTTTGTGGAAAGAATCATAACTTAATGCAAAAAAAAAATACATTAAATAAAATACCCTCATTGTCTCACCATTTTGACTGATCTACCCGGGTTTTACAGGTCACTGAGCACTCAAAAAGACAATATACAGGGCAGGCCAGGAATGTTAATAACTCCAGCCCATAAAGAACATCATTCACTCACAGTACACCAATATAGTGACAGACATGTGAGGTGAGAGGTCAAGTGAAGTCGCTAGTGGGATTGGGATCTTCAAAGGGACAGCAGAGTCCACAATAGTACAAACACACACACACACACAGCTGTCTCCTCTCACTGATGGTTAAGTTCACCCATCTTCAGTCCTCAGGGCCCATAAGTATGGGATGGACTGTTTTTCCACCCCATCGACTGGTCCCTGATTAGGTACTGTAGAGTGTAGACTATAATTTACAATTAGATTTAAGCATTCAGCAGATGTCTTAATCCAGAGTGGTAGTAAAGTTATATATGATAATTTTAAACTGTGTATACAATAATACAAATGTTATAAAGTGCAATTAAATACAAGTCTACCTGCACTGCTATGCAAGCCTGCATAAAAATGATCTAATGTCGCATTCTCACACACTTGATGTGAATGTGTGTAGAGGTTATGATTCTTGCATATTTAATCTGCTGCGGTTTGCATTCACACTGACTGCATCCATCCACAGCAAATGGAAACGCAGCAGGGACCCAAGGCAGTACAGGGCTTTAGGAGTAGGACATAATGTGATGGGAAGTTAGGAATGTGGTTGCAGTGTGTATCGTCGGGAAGTGTGCGTGTGCGCACGCCACCGTCAGGATTCGCTGGTGCATAGTAGCGCAAACACTTTGGCATCTTTGCACGTTGTTGCGTAGTGCGTAATGGTGCCTTCTCCTTCCTTCTTGTTGTGTGCCAAAAACAACTTCTTCAACCCACAATGGTATATTCACAGTCACAACAAATGTTTGAAGCGATTGCATTCACACCTGCAGTCATCCATCCACACATTCTGCTGCGTTTTGAAATGAAGCGAAGCCACCTTTTTCGGGAGGAGTTAAATGCGGTTCTTTGATGAGCATTAGGATTTGAATGAAATTTCACACCTGCTAAATGAAGTGCACTTTCTGACAATATGCAGCAGGATCCGTTTTAATCACAGGAAATCTTTGTGTGAATGCACAAGTTGAGACTTTGTATATGCTTGTAGGAGGTCAAGGCTAGGGCAAGTACTACTGCAAGTGCTATGGGCTAATAGGGACACCAGGTGAATGCAATTAATGTCTCGCAACTAAGGACCAGGGGTTGGGAAGGAGAGCTTTGCAACATAAAGGCTGACACTATTCTGCTCTTTAGTGTTAGATCATTTACTGCTCATAAGTCTCATAACAGACTGATAGCTGCTATCCAACCCACCCAAAGTATTGGTACAAATTGGTGGCTATGAATAGATTATATTTTGTTGATGTGAAAAGGAAACATGGCCATGACCTACGACATTTAAGATAATCCCTCCTTGACATACAAATACAGACCCCTGACATCTAGACAGCCCTTTTTTTGGCCACCAGCCACACCCAAGATGTGCTTTGTGTTCTTGTTGTAAACAAGTTCTGTAGAAAGAAAGTGCATTGTGAACATTATAATGATATGGCTACTGTTATTATTATACCTTTTATTGGACAATTTTGAACTGAGTGAGTCATTCTAAATACTTATTTTAATACCTTACATACAGTACAGATGTACGCCTATATTGGGTTAAAGTCATAGCATGTAACTGCCCTGTGTTTACATAAAAATGGTTTACAAATAATTCCCCTTCCTGCTTAGATAACTCCCTGGTTCAGCATGTTGTGACATTGTGATTTGTGACAAATTAGCTGTGCTGTGTCATCCAACCTCTAGGGAAGAACAGGACTTTTTAGTTAGCGACGATTGATCAGTTGCCATATAACCCCCCAGGGAATGTACAGCAGCTGGCCAATCCATAAAAACCTTTCATCCTCTTTGTCATTTTATCACTAACTCCACCCAGGGTAAAAAGATACATCAAGGCTGGGTACGCTATGTACAATTTAATGGTATGATCCCCAGGCGTGTTAAAATACACGTTCAAAGGATGACACTCACAAAATGCTGGTATCAGTATGTCAGCCTATCTATTCCATTTAGATACCAGTAAATGATGTAATTTACGGCCATCAATTTAAGAAAAAAAAATACGCTTCAGTTGATGTTGCACTACTTGTAGCTGCACTTTAAGCATTATTAATGGAATGCTTCTACAGTACAGTAGATCAGTAGTTATCAAATAGACCCCATAACTCTGGAGTGTACAGATGTTCCATCTAGTTACAGAGTGTCAGAGTACATTTGGAACAGCCCCAAGGAACTCAAGAGAATCCCTGGACCCCACTTTGAGAGACACATTATTATGTTGTATTTATTACTACATACTGGTATCAGATTGGTACTCTGTATCAACCGATACACAAGTTGTGGGTATCAGAACTGCAGGGTTTTATTTATGGTTTGTTCAAGGAAGGACTCGGGGGATACAGCAATAATACCCTCCTAGATCGGAGTGGCTTTACAATGAGCTGTGTACCTTTCAGGTGTGTGTTTTAATCATATATTATACACTTTCATGCTTTGGTTTTTGTATGACGACAAATTAAGTTGCTGTTCTTTCTAATGTCTAACAGCACCTCATGATGCGTCCCCAGCCTCACCTCATCAGCATGGCCTGGTAAATCCATGTTGAGCTTGCCAGTCTTGATGTCCCAAACTTTCAGTGTGCTGTCACTGCTGCCGCTGACCAGCAGCCGACTATCCGCCGACCATGCCACCTGGTACACAGCTGACACGTGACCTCGCAGGGAGGTCAGGTATCTGGAAGTGTAATGATCATGATGATAATTGAATACCGTAATTTTGTTGTATGACGAATTTAATCAAATGACTTCAAAATAAATAAGCCAGGGGAAGAAAAATGGTACACTAATATGGAAGAAAGGCTTAAGATAAGAGATCAACATATTTCATAGTCTGTGTTAGTGTTTCATGATCTAACTAACTCATCTTTGACAAGCTTAGGCGGAACCAAAATTAAGGTTAGAGCACCATCATCAGGATAACAGCAGTACTACAAAACTAAAGAAAAGTCTAAATATCTCAATATATTCTTACATTTATATAATGCTATTCCCAAGTTTTTGGATTCACTTTCATTAGTCACTAGCAATTTTTGTTATAGTCTAGTTTTACGATATATATTTCAACATGAATTGCCTTTGTTTTTCACAAGCTTAGCTTTAGTATTAATTTTCATTAACTGGATTGTGTTTTATATTCATTGTTGTTGTTGTTTTTGTTTTGTTCTTATTTGTTCTTTTGTTCTAATGTAGTCATTCTTCAGTTTTATGTATAAAACATTACAGTAATAATGAATACATTAGTACTAATGGTACATGAATAAACAAAAAAGGTTATATTACTTTCCGGTCCGCCCATCCCAGATCTTGATGGACTTGTCGAAGGAGGCGGAGGCTATCAGCCTAGTGTCTGGAGAGAAGAGCACTTCGTTGACCAGGGCGCTGTGGCCAGTCATCCTAGCCAGTGGCTTCTTTTCCTCTGCAGGATTCCACAGGAACATGGTGAAATCATCAGAGCCAGACACCAAGCGCTCTGGCGATGAACCCTGCCAACAATAACAAACGCACCCCTCTCTGTAATCACTGTTTTTTGTTTTCTTTTAGGCTGAAATACCGGTTCGCAGGTTTGTATCCCAATCCAACAAACCTTGCTGCGTGTCAATCCCCATCTCTCTCCCCATTTCCCGTGTGAAAAAGCATAAAAGCCCAAGAATAAGTATTAAAAATTAACAACACTTACCCTAACTTTGTTGTATCTCTCCAAGGCTTTCTCCTTTACTTCTTCCACTGCCGGAAAAGAGAAAAACAAAAGGCTTATAACCACTAAACACAAAACTCTGCTTAGGATGTGATTTTCATTCTGTGTTTACATTATATACAATATGCACCATTTGTATTTTTGGATCTATTGTGACTGTTAACAACTCACATGACCCAGTGATGTCCTGGGGGTTGACAGTAGCAGTGGCCGGTTCAAAGGCTCCGGTGCGGAGGACATAGTCTGTGCTGAGAGCCAGTGTGTTGACCCAGTGAGCGTGTCCCTGAAGAGTCCTGCACTGGACCCCCTACACACACACACACACACACACACACACACACACACACACACACACACACACACACACACACACACACACACACACACACACACACACACACACACACACACACACACACACACACACACACACACACACACACACACACACACACACAAAGTGCATGAGGAATCAGTAGTAGGATGAATATCAGAGGACTCCGTAGGAGGACAAATATCACGACACACACACACTCACATCTTTGGCTCTCCACACTTTAACGGTCCGGTCTTGGGAGGAGGTGTAGAGGAGTCCATCGCCTCCCCACTTTACACAGGTGACAGACTGGGTGTGTCCCGTCAGGATCTTCTCATAGCGGCCCAACACCGTGTCCCAAATGCGAACAGATCCATCCTTAGAGCTGCTGGCCAAGTAGCGGCACTCTGGGTTGCTGAGGGGAAGGAGGAATGTTTCAGGGAAACACCTTGTATGCAGTACATCCTCTTTTAGGGTATTTTCCTTTGTTATGATACTTTCATAGGCACTAGGATGGCAATAGCAGATCACAAGATCAGAAAGTATTTGAGGTTTATGATTGAAATGATTTAAGATGGTCGCTTGTGTGATATTTTCAGAGTACAACACAATGCCTAACCAAGTGGAATGCAGGTTTAGGTAAGAGAGTCTTACAGATGTAAGGGTTCCCAGCTGAGCCAGGTGATCCATTTGGTATGTCCTGTCAGAGTCTTCCCTATCTGTTGTCCTGTCACAGGATCCCACACACAGATCTACACACACAGTAACAAATAACATCATTACAGAAACATAGCTGTAGACATTTTAAAGCAACACTTGAATTGGGTGCTAATATGCGCTATCCCCTCCTACAAACATTGAATGCCATCGACAATAAAAGCCCAGCTTACGTAAAAGTGAATTCCCATAGATATTGAAAAAAAAACAAAAACGAACATTGAAAACAAAAATGACAAAATGAGGACAATTTCTTTTTGCATGATGTTGAACTACTGTACCATTAAGTTGGTTAAAGCCATAACAGTTTTGGTTTTAATTTGGTTAAACAGGATAAATATGACATAAGACAACATAAGACAATTATACCGGTAGGTTATGTGATTTGAGGAGGTGAAGCTCAGAAAGCCAATGTTGTAACTACCACCGTTAATGTAATAGGTGCGTATTCGTCAAAACACACCTGACTGTTCTTGCACCCTGATGCCAACTTCTTGCCGTCAGGTGACCAGGAAATGGACAGAACCCAGTGGGTGTGGCCTGAAGCAGAAGAACGTATACCGAAAATTGTGAGTGTTGCACACTATTGTTTTGCAATTTATCTTTTTTTTTTTTTTTTTTTTTTTTACAAAAAGCGCTGCAAACAGCTTGCTAGGCTTATTGTGCTGACAATCATCAGTGTGTTCGAGTTACACACACGCAAGCACAGGAGTGCGCGCTCACACACACAAACACACACCAACGTGCACACACACGCACGCACACACACACACGCACGCGTCGCACACACACACACGCGTCGCGCACACACACGCGCGCGTCTCACACACACACACACACACACACACACACACACACACACACACACACACACACACACACACACACACACACACACACACACACACACACACACACACACACACGCAGAAATTATGAAGGAAATCAGGCAACTTGAACTTTATATATAAATTGTATGTAGACCTCTCGCTGTGTGGTGAGGTGTCTCTGTCATCAAGTCCCAGAACCGCACAGTAGTGTCACCAGAACCACTGGCCAAGTACCTGAACCAAAGGGGGACAATAATGAAGTCAGTTTGCTCACCTGTGATCAAAGAGACAGATTGGTGTGTGCATGAGAATGGCATGATGAGAGAAGCTTACTTTCCTGTCGGACTGAAGGCAGTTGATATGACAGCCTCTGTGTGGCCCTGTAGAGAACTGGTACACCTCGCCACGGCCCGGACCTTGAACACCGCCTGAGGCTGGTACACCACCGGCAGCACCTGCTCCGTTTCAATCCCCAGAGCTTTCACACATGCCCCAAGATCGGACACAACCTCGGACTCACCACGGGCGAAGAACGCCAGAGGCACTGGCTCTTCCTGCAACAAGACATACTTGATTAACCATTTGTACCCTTTGCGTGTCCCTTTTTGTTAATAGCTGATCTACACGCTTGTAATATTTTTTTCTATGAAGGCATGTGTAATTTGTGCCTTGGGAGATTTTAACGGATTTGTTAACCTTGGCACAGAAAACCACTGGTGGGAGACCATTGTAGTATTCCTTAAACTTATCGTACAGTATAATGTCCAGATAATGTCTCAATTATCTTACAAACAACTTGTTGGCCATGATTAACACCAGTGCTTCACTGCATCAATAAAGGGACAATAAAGGGTCTATGGACAGGGTCACCCCTTTACCTTGGTTAATTTTTTTGACACTGTCCAAATGCTATGCACTCAGTGGAGGTCCGGCATAGTGACTCTCCAGGTGACACTCTGTGTCACCTGGGAACATACAGTACTTGTAGAAGACATACTGCTGTCACCAATGTAGCCACAGCCAGAATGTGAATCTGGGTTCCCCGTTCCACAGACATGTACGTACATTACCAGCTGACTAAACAGTCATGGCCCCATAGGCAAGTAGCAACGCAGCACCGCATAGCCTACAACAGCACCATCGACTGTGCCAACGTGGTAAATGGTGCATTTACTGTATATAGTGCCTTTCTCCAAGGTGCTTTTAAATAGATTGAGCATCACATTCACCCATTCACACACACATTCAGACACTTATGGCAGTGGAAACGATGCAAGTGTAACACCCGGGATTCGAAGCCGGGTCTCCCACGTGAAAGTCCAACATCTTAACCACTAGACCAAGAGGACATCCCATTGGTCCGGGGGCAGATACTAGACTTTGGTAGCCACCTGCTACACAAGGCACAACCAGCACATCAGGAGCAATTAGGGGTTAAGTGTCTTGCTCAGGGACACATCAACATCAACTCTACCCCTGAGCCACAGCCGCCCCATTATGAACATAGTGTTGCAAATTTTCGCCTGGATATGTCCCTAGTGGGCAGTACAGTACTCTTACCTTCTGTAAAAGTGCATTGCAGACCAGCTGCAGTTTGTCAGGGGTGATGTCCAGGGGAACATCAAAAGGGGTCCCAAGCACCTCCCCACTTTCATCCTGGAACTGGATCAAGAGCCTTTCCACTTCCCCACTCATGATCCTCTATGTCTGAAATCAGAATCACAATCTGTTTTGTATAGTCGCATCAGATCATGTGCACGAGAGATTGGTTTAGTCTCTGGTTTACAAGCAAGTGTGTTTCCGGTATTGCATTTTGATAACTTTGGATGCGATGTGACAATGACTCTGAGGTATCAAAACACATGCAACATCTTAGACTCATCTACTCTGACAAATATGCAAACCTCAGATTCATAAAATTGTTAGCCTCGAGTCTTGATCCAAGATGATGTCACTTTTCAAGGTTTCATAATTTATGTTTGCAAAAAAAGCAATTCAACGTCAAGTTCTGCCTGTGTGATGGGTGCAGGATAGTTACATTTTATTTGATGCAATTTGCAATTAAAAGCAGCATTCAAATGCATCAGAACGGCCTTGTGTCAAGACTATGTTTTAAAGTTTTTTGAGTTTTGCTTTCATATCTGTCACTACTACTACTACTACTACTACTACTACTACAGCACATCAATTTTTAGTATGGTACCAATTAACATGACAAAATGCAGAGAGCATACTACAAACAAAACATCTATGTGCAGCCCTATAGCAATGTTATTACGGCAGAATAGAAGGACGATGCTTTTCAAGAGACCCCTCAAGCCACATTAGCTCTCTGCTAACCTTCTTAATCGAGCTATTTACTTTCTCCCCCCGTTGCTATTAAACGGTAACACATCTACGGAAACGTAACTTTATAATCACTCTTTATCTGACTTAATCTGTTGTATCGACATATTTTAATATTTATGTCAAATTGGCCATCCAGCAAGTACAAACTACTACCTTTAGGTTTTCTTTAGCTGCTGTTCGTACAGTATGACAACTCCACACCGCAGCTCACACACGTGTAGCGAAGAGCATTCAGTTCCAAGATAACCCAACACACTGCACGGAATTGTTATGGGCGCGCAATGAATCACGGGAGAATTGCATGTAAACTTCAATGGATGGATTGCTTCCCATTTTCACTCATCTTCTCCGAGGAGGATCTTTTCACTGTACGTAGTCGGCGCGATATATAAACGTCACCATTTAGTTTGAACGTCACTGTTGTGAGACAAGGTGTTCGATAGAGCCATTAGCCATAGATAGAGCGCACAGAGTAATAAGATAGAGCGCCTTTATCCAAGGCGCTTTACACAGATTGTGGATCCCATGCAACCATTCACACTACACCAGTGGTTTTCGACCCTTTTCATACCAGGGCCCACTATTTATTCTGCATTTTAGCCACGGATCACCATTTGATGTTGAGTTTAGTCACTAGGACCCAAAACTAAGGATTTTCAAGTTTGTGTTCTACATTTCTTCTGCATTTTCTAAATGTGTAGATTCTTCAAAGTAAAGTAATTCAGATGTTTAAATATAATTTAACTCTTGAGATCGTAAAATGAAACCAAATGGTCTTGCAAGGGCCCATTTGGTTTAATCGCAAGAGTTACAGATCTATAGCCTGCGTAGCCTGCGGTTCCATTTGGTTACCAACTGTCCATCATTTAGCTGGGGACCACCTGGAATCCTCGCAAGGACCACTGGTGGTCCCCCGACCACTGAAAACCACTGCACTACACCAATAGGTTCTGATGATTCCGTGTGAAGTAATCATCAGATGAGCCATTCAATAAAAGTATTACATGAGCTTGGGACTAAATAATAACTACACTTGTACGTTTGAAAAATGTGTTATTTTGTTCCTTCTACTGAAAAGGTACATGCATTTCCACCTGATGGCAATATGCCTATATTGTAGAACATAGTTTAGTTTATTTGCACATAAAATTCTAAAGATGTGAGAAAAAGAAAACAGTCTACATACGGGGAAAAGAAAATTATATGATTGCAGGCTATATCATTGTCAAATATCTACTCTATCTACCACATAGCAAAATAAGAAATAAACAGAAAATGTAGTATTAAAAATTATACGATAATGACATGTAACTGAACTGCACTCTGTGGAGTGCAAACTTGCGCATTGCTCACATGTAGGCCACAATGAGTGGACCAGAGACCAAGTACCCCAACACCTCCAGAAGATAATACTCATGACAATACTTTTGGATTTATTAATTATGTCAAGTCTCTTAATTATTAGTGGGGTTGCCTGAAGGGCAACCACCCTATTGTTATTGTGATGCATTTTCTCTGTAACCTTTTTTCACCTTAGGTGAAGATAATATATAATCATTTGATTGTCTGACAAGGAACATCGAAATGATTCGATTGGCTGAGCAAGGAAGGTGATGTATGATGATGTAAAACTTTGCAACACAACGCACAAACCTTCATTCATTCATGGAAGGAACTCTCACTCACACTCTGTTGTAACACAATTATTGCACACAGGTGTATATCTAATGTATTTAAATTGTATTTAGATTGTATTAAAGTTATTAGTGTGGTTGCCAAGGCAACCAGACCATTGTTATCTAGGCACTTTTTCTAGGGGGATAAAAATACTTAAACTCACCTTGATGGAGAAAAACAGGGCTAGCAGGGAGCAACACAATGGGTTAAAGTGTAGAAAGTTCACCAGGGACCATATGAGGTGATCTCTGTGTGTTGGATCTGTGGCCTCACTGCTGGGAACCTCCACCACTGCATCTGGAACCCTGCTGTCCTGTAGAACAGAGACAAATGGACTAATACTAATACAGAGACTGTACTACACATACTCAAATAACCACAAGGCCGTGGGGCACTTACAGAAAGTAGGCCTACAGTAATTAGAAATCACACTTGTGTGAAGTGAGCAGACATCAGACATCTGATGAAGTTCAACAACATGATGTCCAATCATATGAGCATGTTTCTAAAGACTAAAGAGCAGTTTTCTAAAGACTTATGTATTTTGAAAATGAAAATATTTGATAGCATACAACAGTACAGTACATGAATCACACTCAAACATAGATGGTGGGTAGTGCTGTTGAGTGAACTTTCATAGGAAAAGCCCAAACAGATGCCTTTTCCCCTTGTAGGCCTACTTTACAGAAGCAGAATGAGAATGAGGGAGGCACGCCACGCACGCCTGCACACAGCATCAGCACTCTGGACAGCGTCACTGCTAAGGATTGTTAATGCATCGACAAGATGAAGCATTCCATATCATTGTGGAATAACAGTTATCTGTATGGATTTTCAGAGACTTCATTATTTTTTTCTTTTTCATTTTTATTTATTTCAAGAATCGAAGTATACCAAAATGAAAATGGCAACATTGACTATGTATCGTATCATTTTGCAATACAAATAATCAGTATTGAAACGGTGTCTTTGCATATAATTGATTAATACTGCACTGCATTAATACTACATCAAATCAAATGTAGCTTTTTTTTAAGAAAAAAGAAAGAGTTTAATTACTCAATTGCATTGCTTAATTTGATGTAGTGTTGCATTGATACTACATCAAATGTAGCATTCTTTAAAAGAAAAAGAGTCCTTTTCGATTCAACTTCAAATAGTTACTATATCGATAGGTTTGGATCTTGCTCCATATAGGCCAATGCAGAACAGTACAGAAAGCCCAAGTGCCAGTGGTCGCCCAGCAGTCCATATCTATGCAGCAGTCTGCCATGCTGTTGCTGTCTGTCTGACAGGTATTCAAAATTACAATAAGATATCTGGCGCCACTTGCTGGCGGAACAAAAAAATGTGAAGGGGAGTTGACGCCTTGACGGCAGTCAGAAAACGAAAGTAATAAACAACAGACGACTCGAGCTCGAGACAAGTAGAGAGGATGGCTAATATTTAACTAATCTGACAGCGTGGAGTGGATAGACAGTGTCAAAGGAAATAGCCAATGAAGTCAGTGTCTGCCACTGATGTTTTATTCTCGTAAGAATTTATTTTGTTGTTCTGTTGTTCTTTACCTCGTCTGTAGAACTCAGGGGGATCGCCTCTTGTCTGGCGGCATCCATGATAGTCTGTTGTTCTGGGCTCAGTTAAGGTATGCACTCACTGCACTAATTATAGCAGAGATCCCAAAGGAACAATTTGGGAACTCTCTGGGGAGGGAAATTACCTGTAACATGACCATCCTACTTTTGGATGTGGGACGCCCTCCACCCACAGAAAAATGTTCAACTTAGGTGCCACCTAATGGAATAGCATGGGCACTGCAATAAAACTGATTTACTGATTGCATTCTAGTTAATCAAAGTTGTGATTGAGTTGTAGTTTCACTTTTACAAACGAGGTTTCACACTTAAAAGCGCATCTGTAGAAGGAAAACAGAAAGCCAAATATTAGAGCATTTGACACTGCACTCTGTCAGTTTACTAAATGGGACAGGGTCTCAATTTGTGGGACGCCTGAAACGCCTTGGAAATGAGGGACTGTCCCATGCAAAGAGGGGCATCTGGTCACCCTAGGTCCAGTATCTTTATACCACAACAGAGATGTCTGTCTGAACAACTTGCGTATTGAAGTATGAATGTTTATTTGAAGAATAGTTTAAATCATTGTATATGTAATATGTGATATATTCAGTACCAATGAGTCCACATGATGTACTGTTGTTGCATCAGTTGCTTGAAGCAAAGCCATGATGCCTCAGGTCAGATGATACTGCAAGTCATGACATTGTCACATTTTAGAATCATAACACATTTGCTTGGGTTTAATGAATTAATGCATTTTAAAATGTTAGGAAAATAATTTCAGTTTTGATTGAAAATGTAAACATGGGGACTGGGTTTATTCAGAACCAAAATGGATACGGAATTCACCTCTATTGAGTGTGGTCCCCATCTAATGGGGATGCCAATCTAATACCAATTCTTAGCTGTCAATCAAATCAACCACACATACATACATTTGCTGTCTTTCTTTGTCTCACTCATGCAGATCACAACCGACGATGATTACACCTGTAAAGTCATCAGATTCACCATTTTAAACAAAATGACACAAAATAAAACATAATGGAGAACATCTCCATCTCTCGATACAGTTCATGACACACACAGTAACATCCCCAATGTTAATTTAGCCAGTGTACAAATGCAACCAGGTGTATATGTTTACATTTTTACACTCTGATGTGTGACACTCTGATTTGATGTGTACACACTCCATTCTGAACTGTCCAATGAAATATTTGCGATGCAAATACTATCTGGTCCATCTGACAATGCATACCAAAACAACAAACTGTCTCTCTTGCATAACAGAAAACATTCATTATTACAAATGGCTTTCAAATTACTTGAATGTTGAATCTCTTAAATCCTTGCACTGCAAACCTTCCATGGTGTACAATACAAATAGAAACAAATGGACCATTACAAATCCATTTGGTTCCATTTGTATTCTCTTTATGGATAAATTATCACTGTGGATTATACTAGATACGGTATGTTTCTGTCTATGAAGACTAATCAGAAGAGCAGTCTTCTCCAGAGAGTATGTGGTGGTACAGTACAACGATGATCAGCGGAGTCTTGTGGCTCAATGTCAGTTGATGCCTTCCAGAGTAAAAGCTGGGCAGAAAGGTACAGTATAACCACACTGTGTCTCTGTTTGATGGCATCTTATTTGTTCTTCATCCCGTTGACACGGCCAGCACGTTTAGATTCCAGGATCTGCAGAATAAACACAGCTTTTAACATTTTGGATGGACCCATTTGGTGTCACACCAAAAAAAAAATCAATCATATATATCAGGGGTGCCCACACTTTTTTGACTTGAGAGCTACTTTCAAAATGAGTGGCTCAACAAGATCTACACATCAAAACTGTGATCGTTCCATTACAGAAAATCCATTTCAAGGCCCCCTAGAAAGTTTGACTTTGAAATAGTGGTGATGGTGTTACTTATTGTTATAGTGTTTAAGAATAATGCACATAATGAAAAATAGAGGGGTAGAATTTGATGGTTTTCCTTTATATGCTATTACTGATGTTTGAAAACTTATTTGAGGTTTGAGTTGACAGTTTGTGATCTTGAGTTTAGTTTCTTGCACCGAAAACTAAGAACTTTCTTGTTTTTGTCCACAATTGGGAAAGAGAATTGGCACAATTTTGGTCAAAATAATTATTCTCCATTTTCTAATTGTGTGGACTCTTGAAATCACGTAATTCAGATGTTTAAATATACCGGTAATAAAGCCGGTAATAAAGCGTAATTCAGATGTTTAAATATAATAAAGCGTTAAAATGATACCAAATGGACCCTTACGGGTCCATTTGGTTTCATTTTACACTCTCAAGAGTTACAGCAATATACATTTTAGGGGATTGCATGTCATATCATCTACCTGCATGGCCTGTGTGATCTACGGGTAGATCGCGATCTACCTTTTGGGCACCCACACTGATTCATTGGCAACTGGGCATCCCCATGTGAATGGATACTGTACATTTCATGTACATTGCATAGACAATAGTTCAACAATTTCTACTCGCAGCATGATCACGTAAGTTCCATGGGAGTGTGCCCATTTGCTACTCCGACTGTCAGATCACTCCCCTACACCATCGCCTCCCATTGAAAATGAATTGGTGTGCTGGTATCCACATGAAAAAGCCTTAGCTCTGCTTTCATTGTCTTACCTGAAAGTGGGCACTGAGACCAACGATACTCTGCATGTTGTAACTGTAGTAACCCAAAATGTACTGGCCTCCTCGAGGAGGAATCCGATCTTTGCCCACCGAAATCTGCAAGTATAAAAAAATAGCATCTCACTCATATACTGTAGAATATACAAAAACGGTACAAACCAACAGATATTCTGTACTACTGATGCAGTAACACTAGTGCTTCAATTCAACACATAAATCAATAATGAAATGATATGCTTAGTTTCAAAACAGTGTGAGTGAGTTACCTGTATGAGTTGATTAACCTCAGGCAGATCCTGTGCCACCCACACAAAGGCCTCATAGTTTAATGCACTCTTAAAGCCTACCTGAAGACCCACAAAATTACACATGTTAAAATCTTCCCACAATCGTGTGTGTGTGTGTGTGTGTGTGTGTGTGTGTGTGTGTGTGTGTGTGTGTGTGTGTGTGTGTGTGTGTGTGTGTGTGTGTGTGTGTGAGAGAGAGTGTGCTTGCGCATGTGCGTTCAGATGTTATTACATTATCTTTTTATATACAAGATAATGTTTTGCCTATTATTTCTGGGTTAATTGCAATAACCTCACAGCCCACATGTAATTGAGAATGATTGACATAGTATAGATACCGGTACATTGGTTTCTCAACCAATTTGTATTGTTGTGATACTACTACTTTTGTATTTGTGTTGTTGCTTCTGCTATTTTGATTGCACACTTTAAATGTAAGATAAGACAAAAGAGGATGTAAAGGTCACTTTTTTACATGTACATTATACTATTACTCCACTGCATTTCAGAAGAACTTATTGTGCTTTTAATTACACTACAATATGATGAATACAAAACAGCTTTTTGAAAATAGGAGATCTAAGTATACAAAAGTGTATACTTTTGTACATCATGGACATCACATTTTGATATCAATACTTATTTAATTTGATTTGATTTGATTTATTTATTAGATCCCCATTAGCTTGCCGTAGAAGCCGGCAGCTACTTTAATCAAAACTTAAAATGTTTACTTAATCAACTACTTCTTCCTGTAGTGGGTAAAATAAGCTGTGTGCATAGTAGAGTGTGCATGCTCACCTTGTAGAGGCCTATCCAGTCCCATGTGGAATACATAAAGTCCTCCTGAATGGTGTAGCTAAGGGCTGCGTTCTCGTCTGCGCTCCACACGCCTTCTGGAGACATGTCCACGGGCTGCATGTCAGAGTACTTCCTCAGCTGGGTGTACACCACAGACAATTAGAAACGGGGAGATACGCCAGACACCAATGTCTCGTATACTGTATGTATGGTAACTATGGATACACTGATATAGAAATTGTTGGCCGCGACCGATGTTTAAAATAACAATTTAACCTATAGCCAAAATCTATACTGATCATTAAGTGTTTTTTTTTATTTCCCCCTTTTGTGCCAGGGAAAGTATACATCTTCAATGCAAGAAATAAATGTCTAGAGCTTGGTAGACTGCAGATGACTAACACATCAACATAGTAGCCTGGTACCATACTATACTATACCATAATTTGCCATTGCTAACATAAACGTTCAAAATGAACGTTAAAGTTGGAGGTGGAAACATAACGTTCATAATGTTGAATGTTTATGCTGCCAACGGCAAATGAGTATGGTACCAGGCTACCAACATAGTCAATGCAAAATGTATGCTATGTCAACAACAGATAAACTTCGGCTACTGCTATTAGTTAATGACAGTTTTATTTTGAATATATAATTTAATTTTCTGAAAACAATAAGACCGATCAGCATTAGTAATTGTAACAGAGTAAGTATACTGTCCACATAGAAAGGTAAATGCATAATGTCAAGTTTGTTGTTCTCACAACTCCATATTTATTCACCAAAATGGAAGGAGTTAGAGATAAGCTAAAATAATACCCTGCCCTCTTTTTAGTAGAGCACAGCACAATGGTCTCATTCCAAAGGCTAATTCTCGTTTGATTCAATCTGGTTGATTGAATCAACTGAGATGTCAGGAAGTAACTGCTATACTTGCTATACTTGAGAATGAAAGATTAAAGCAATTGGAATTACTATTTCACATTATAGTATGTATGTTTTGGTAAATTGTATGATACAGGAAAACAATATGTGAAGACATAATTTGCTTGAAAAAATGACATGACATTAAAAGCCTAGTTTCACAAGTTTTTATTTTATTTTTCTAAGTTTCAGCCTATGTACTATATTTGTCTTTAAAAAGGTAACTTTGTTTTGCTTACCTCCAGGCCAAAGGTTGCTAGGACAGGCTTGTGGTCACTCACTCCATAGCTGGGGTCGCAGGTATAGCTGTCCTGTGTGACTTGGATGACACTTGGATCTTCCTGGCCGTCATCAGTGCAGGTCGATAAGCTCCCATCGTCATCCTCTGCTGTTCTGGGTTTGATTCTCCACAGAATACGATCTGTCCAGGCTGGCTTCCTCTTCTTACCACTGAGCATCCGGGACAGAGAAAATGGTACTGTGCATTGTGTGGTTTTGATACGTCAAACCACACCTATACACAATGTAACGGGGGGCAGAGGTGTCTTAGGGATTTAGAATGGGGATCAAAATAACACGTTTAGTGCGGGAAGACCCCTTCCCTAATGCTAAATGGCCAATTACTGTACTGTCTCTATGGACTTGGGAGACAAATATCGAGCCTTAAAGGACCTTCACCACCTTCACCACTTCACTACTTTTCAACATATATTCATATAATAGGTCCTCACTAATGTACATGATAACACTATTTTTTTTTTCGTTCTGTGTCTCACAGGAGGGCTGTTGGGAGTTCAGAAACTTATTCCAATGACATCATCAATGGTGGAATGCAAGCTAATAGAAACTGCAGGCTTTCTGTTTCTGAAAAGTCGCAAAAATGGCAGCCATTGTTCTCCCGATAATAAAAATATAAATATTTTTTCAAAAACACATTGTTTAAAAAAAACATGCAGAATGATGATGTAATTGAAAGAAGTTTCTGAACTGCCCACAGCCCTCCTGTGAGACAGACCGAGTAGAAAACATAGTAGTATTTTATCATGTACATTAGTGAGGACCTATTATATGAAGAAGGTACATCAAAATGTGGTGAAGTGGTCTTTTAAGCTGCTACCCTAATCGACTAAGGCACTAAACTAACAAAAAGGAATGTCAAAAATGGGACTAAACGACTAAATGCTATTTAGTCCAAGTTCTATTCAAAAGAGTAAGACAACACTGGGTCACATATCATGGTATATACAGTATACTGTATATACTGAGTATATATATATATATATATATATATATATATATATATATATATATATATATATATATATATATATATATATATATATATATATATATATATATATATATACATACAGTACTGTATATAGTGGGGGATTACGTTTGTATGCCTTACAAATGAGAAGAAACCACCTTACTCCTATTGAACACCATTTACATCTGTGTTATTTTGAGAATATTGATTGATATTGGTAAAACACACACACACACACACACACACACACACACACACACACACACACACACACACACACACACACACACACACACACACACACACACAAAACTTTTAGCTAAGTTTACCACCTCTCCCCTTCTCATGGATGTAATTAAGAAAAAGTCACAACAACTTTGATGATGCAATAATGCTTTGTTTTTCTTCATGTCCTGAAAAATTAACCTCTTGGAGTTAAGTGGTTTCTTCCCGACAGCAGACACATACCTACAGCCTGTGCACTAACTGGCTGAGCCACATTTAATGAAAACGATGTAATGTTTAGTTATGGGAAAGGGCCATGACGGATGCAACACACACACACACACACACACGCATGCACGCACCACCCCCACCCCACACACACACACACACACACACACACACGTATGTTTGTACATCTTACGTGAAACCCAACAATGTCTTCGGGGTGCTGACAGAATTTAAAAAGGAAAAAGGCCACAAATTATGCGTAAATAATACTGTATATTGATGGAACAAAACATTAGATATCTGCAATAAATAAATAAATAAAAAGAGAGAGATCAAGGCACTTTTGTAGAAAAAAAACAAACAATAATTGGACGTTCCATTGCCAAGTCTCATTGAGACAAACCCTGTTCTAGACAGCCTTGTCATTAATCATGCTGTACATTAATATAAATATTTTAATATCATTAATATACATATCTGTTACATCTGATTGTAAACATTACCTGGTATCATAGTTGTCAGAGTTGCGGTCAAACTTGTAGCTGGGCTTAAACCTCAGCGGCCCCTCTTCAAACTCCTGGAGGAACGTTTCTTTTTTCTTCATCATAATCAACTGCAGGGACACATAGAATGGATTTATCAGCATGGCCACAATGCCCCCCCCTCCCACACACACACACACACACACACACACACACACACACACACACACACACACACACACACACACACACACACACACACACACACACACACACACACACACACACACACACAAACACACACACACACACACAGGGTGTTAGTATTAAAGTGCATGTGATGTTCTCGTCTATTACCTGGTCTTTGCTCCACAGTAGATGGAAGCGCTCACTGTTGATTGATGAACGGAGGAAGTGCATGCCATAGTCCTCAATACGGAAGTTCAGGTCACCAAACCAAAACACAGCCCTGGAGGAATAATACTCAAATAATGTATTTACTGCAAGTGCAAATATAATTTATTTATTCTGATAACAACCTTTGATAGAGGCCTACAACAAATGCATGAACCGTGTGTGTTTCTGTGTGTGTGTGTGTGTGTGTGTGTGTGTGTGTGTGTGTGTGTGTGTGTGTGTGTGTGTGTGTGTGTGTGTGTGTGTGTGTGTGTGTGTTGTGTTGTGTGTGTGTTTTGTGCCAGTGTTTTGTGACTGACTTGTGATCCAGAACACAGGGTGTGTTGAACATATCAAACTCCTGCGTGTCCAGGATGTACTCAAACTCATCCACTCGGTACAGGGCGTATTTCATGTGAGCAGCCAGGTGACAGTTCACGAAGCACACCATCTGACCGTAGAAGGAGAATCGCACTGACACTGCTCCTTTATTGCCCTGCGAGAAGGACACAGGCAGAAAAACTCTTTAAAGGGGAAGTCCACCCATTTTCAACATTCTAATATGTCATTAGTATACCCTAGAGGTGCTGGGTGGACATGATAAAAAGTTCCCCCATTCTGTGTTCCCAAGAAATGGAGGTCTGAAGAAAACCACTAACATGGTGAAACATCTTGATGACATCATCAAGATGTATTTTCACCAAGTTAATGGATTTCTTTAGACGCTTCTTTTTTCTGAGAGTGTACAAATGGAACCAAATGGACCTGTTATCGGTTCATTTGGTTGCATTTGTACACTCTCAGGAAAAATGTTGAAAATGGGTGGAATTCCCCTTTAAACACATGAACAGCATACCTATTCCAGCATTGGTGAACATTGGTGAAAACAACTTATGCATCTGCTATGTTTGTAGATTCATAGATTTGGTATATATGGTGACCATATATACCAAATCTCTGTATATAGGTACTGTTACTGTATATTACACCACTTTTCAACAATATTATGGTTGAAAGGTGGTGTACTGTAGAATGCAGAATAGTCACTCGCAGGGATTATGTTGCCCACTAGGTGTCCCCGTTGTTTAATTTGCATAATTTTTAGCTCATCGATTTCAACTACACTAGACTTATCTAGTGTCTTGCTTTGCTTTTGTTCACTTTGCTGTCTCAAATTTTAAGGCCTCTACAGAATCCATTTTGAGCCTCATATCAGGGGAGATAACACAGTACTTTACCGGCGGCAAAACGTTTTCTGCTCATCTAGCTGGATCCTTAATCTCTGCCTTTATTATGTATTCATGAATTAATTAATTAGTATGAACTAAATGTTAATTCATTTTATGTGTGTTTTACCAGTAAAGCCTGGCCAAATGGCAGTATTTTAAAAAGGAATAGACAAGTAGTAGGAACATTTTTGGGATGGATGTAGATTGAAGGATAGGGGTCCCTGGGAAAAATGTCACATTGGAAGAAATCTGTCTGTCAAATGATTAAAATGTTTAATCAGATTAGTCACAGCTTAAAAAAAATAATAATCATGAATAATCAGTATTCGAACTATGCCCATGCCATCTATTTCTGTATAATGTATTATTCTTCGGAGCTCTCAGCATATCAACATTTTTAATCTAATTAAATTCCACCAATTAATTAACTCAGTTAATTCTGTTATTTTGACAGCCCTACAGTTCTACAATACAGCAAACAGTCCAAATCTAATCCGTTAACATGACTATAAATTGAGCTTGAGTAATACAAGCAGTTTCATAATTGTTTAAATTCATTCCAAGCATTCCAAAACTCTGGGTAATGAGGCATGTAATTATTCCTGTCATCCTGTGAACTGTGACCGTGTGGATATAGTACTACGACAAACAGGGAGTATATAGAATACTCAGTCACTATAAGTATTCCTTATACTATTCCTTATACTATACATCTAGAAAAACATCTCAACAATCAAGTATTTTTTTGTGACAGTGGTGTCCCAAATTTATATAGAGTGTATTTATAAATATCATTCTCACTGGGTGACACAATTTGTTGCATCACTGGGATTTCTCTATGAAGTGATTGCACTTTGTCAGAGTGTTGCACACTTCACTAAACAAACACAATGTGGTCTTTGATAGGGGCTTTAATCCATTCTCTATAATCCAAAGCAGAATTCCCGGTGTTGGTTGTAATGTGCAGTGCACTGCCGGTCTATATAATTATTTATTACATAATAATAACATATATCTCACCTATTTTTTCAACATAAATTAAATGATTGATTAACTTTCATTTTACTATGAAAGCAGCGCTTGGTGAGGATCATAAAACAGAAAACTGAGCTTTAATAATGCATTTTCAGTGCATGCAGTTTCATTTCATCTTTGTATTTTTCTTGCTATTAAGGGACATTTTTGAAGGAAATTTAACTGTTTTTGCTGTTTGCCTGGGACTTCTTCGTAAACCGGTTCCAGTGTGTTGAAACATAGTCCTCTACTTGTACCAATTTGACTATTTTTGGTCTCTTGTGAATTTGAGTTTGACGTCAATGCTAAGAGCACAGGCTGTCTTACCCAGTAGCCAAAGATGCCAGTGCGGGTGTAGGTGGTCTTGATGTCTCTGATGAAGGGAAGGTGGACTTGCTTAGCAAACAGCAGCAACAACAGACCCTGCATCCTCACAGATGTCACCTATGGGGAAACAGAGACAAGCCACCTAGCCAGGCAGAACGATAAACTTATAAACATGAAGTACTGCATGACAAGGAGGTCCCAGTCTCACTTATCACGGTAAATTCCTTCCATGTCCATCAAGCTCCCTCTCCCTCTCTCACCTTGACATATCCCCTGGGTCCCAGGGTATTCATGAAGAGATGGCTCCATGAGTCCTCCGCCAGCAGGTCAGAGATGAACCTCAAAGGGGTAGCATTGACCTCCTGCAGACTTATTGATGCACACACACGCACACGCACACGCACACACACACACACACACACACACACACACACACACACACACACACACACACACACACACACACACACACACAGGGAGATGAAGGGATAGATGGCAGTTTTAGTACTTTTTTGGGAAACTGAATTACATTGTCAATCTTCCAGTCATTCAACCACCACTCCCTCCTCATACAGCGTCATTATTCCGACTCGCTCCCTTACTAACCATTTACCCTAACCAGCATGGGTAGCCACGTTGTCTGAATAGTGCGCCGCCTGTACTACAACTCAACTCAACCAGTTGATCACGTATATGCAGTATATCCATTCAACCGTGTCAATGCATATTAATCAACATTCTAGTTTCCATTCTATTGCTCATTAGCCAGATTAACTAAGAGCAATTGTCATCCAAACCACTGTGTTTTGAGTCCTGATTGGTATGCGTTCCCATTACTGTGTCTCTGAGCTGTTCCATCTCAGTAAAACAGAGATGAGGCGTCAGGACGGGTGTTCAAATCCAGTCATGAAACACTGCCACTGATTACTCTCTCACCCAATAGCGTAGAGGTCTGTAGGGGGCTGGGCGTCCAGCTGCAGCAGGGAGCTAACATCTAGAGGAGGCTCTGCCGTTGCCACGTTCCATGTTACCATCTGCAACCTGGTATGACATAAAGAAATGTTACCATCTGCTACCTGGTATGATAAAGAGGCACGCAGAATAGGTGCACTCACTCACGGTGAGAATGTATTGTGTGCATGTATTGAGGTGACTTCAATTATCAAAA
>CM076975.1:34397295-34399795 GCA_039105355.1 Benthosema pterotum | reverse complement strand
TTGTACTGATACAGACCACGGTGAGTGTTTATCGTGGTGAATTTCTTTGAGTCCTCATCCAGTGGGAGTTGCTGATAGGCCTGAGACATGTCCAGCTTTGTGAATTTCTGTCCGCCCCCCAACACCGCCAACAAATCTTCTGTCTTTGGAATGGGGTAATTGTCTAGTTTGGACACTGGATTCACTGTGACTTTATAATCCCCACATATTCTTGTTGTTTTGTCTGGTTTAACTATGGGAACTATTGGGGCGGCCCATTCTGAAAAATTCACAGGCTCAATGATGCCTTCCTTCTCCAATCTGGACAACTCTGTCTCTACTTTTTCCCTGAGAGCATATGGTAAGGGCCGGGCTTTGAAATAACGTGGCTTGGCCTCTGTGTCCACGTAAATCTTTGCTGTAGCTCCCACTAAAGTGCCCAGCTCCCCTTTGAACACATCTCCATGTTGTGACAGTAGTGCATTCAAATCTTCCTGCTGGCCCATCTGAAATTTGAAAATGGCTCTCCAGTCTAGCCTAATCGCTTTTAGCCAGGTTCTACCCACCAGATTTGGACCTCCCTCTTTCACAACCAGCAATGCCAGTTGCTTGGTTTGCCCTTTGTAACTGACTTGTGCGTACATTTTGCCTAAGACCCCTACTCTGTCTCTGGTGTAGGTGTACAGCTTCACTTTTGTGGGTTGGAGTGCCCCCCCACCCATCTTTCTGTATGTTTCCTCATTCAGAATAGTCATACCTGCACCAGTGTCAATCTCAAACTCAATGTCATGTCCATTCACTGACAATGTCTCTCTGTATGGCTCCACTCTCTCCTCTTCATCCAAGTTGTATAGCATGTGAGCGTAGTCCTCCTCGTCCTCGTCTTCAGCCAGCATGTGCGTTGCTCCTCTTCTGTTTCCACGGTTCTGTCTGGGCTGCCGGGCACCACGGCATTTTCTGGCCAAGTGCCCCCTCTTCTGGCAGTTGTGGCAAATAGCATCAACAAATCTACACTCTGCGGCCACGTGGTTTCCACCGCATCTGTAGCAGCCTCCTGTAGGTTGCGATGGTTGTCTGTCTGAGGCAGCGGGCTGAACTTTATGTACCGGTTCCTCCCCCCCTCCTTGCTGCAACTCGGCCACGTCCTTAGCCGCCGTTTCCATTATTGTTGAGAGCTCAATTGCCCTCGCCAGAGTCAGTTTTGTGTCAGGTTCTGATAATAAACGTCTTTGAATGCGATCATCATTAATGCCACACACTAGTCGATCTCGAATCATTTCGTCCAGTGTAGCTCCATAGCCACAGTGTTCTGTCATTCTCCTTAGTTCCGCCACAAATGCTGCCACAGACTGTCCCTGCTGTCGCACTTTTGAGTTGAATTTAAAACGTTCTACAATGGCACTGGGCTTTGGGTTAAAGTGATCGCTCAACTTCTTCAACAACTCTGTCAACGAGAAATCCGCTGGCTTACCAGGCAGACACAGATCCCTGAGCACGGAGTAGACTTTCCCCCCACATGCACTTAGGAAAATGGCTCTCCCCTGACCGGCATCCTCAATCTTGTTCGCTGCGAAGTAGAATTCCATCCGCTCCATATATTGCTGCCAATCACCAGAATCTGGGTCAAACTCGTCAATCTTGCCATAAGTCGCCATCTCGAGAAGTTAGTTTTTTCCTCGTCGCCAATGTAATAATGTGACAGGACAGGTTTCACATGTAGCAGGCTCTTTATTCACATTTACTGCAGGCTTCATAACAGGCTTAGTTGCCGCTCAATGTAACACACTGAACACTTCCTGGCGGTCTAACTTAACTACAGGACCCCAGTGCTGCCTACAACTTGGCCTGACTGCAAACATCATTAACCCACATTATAACAATAATGAAATGAGATTTCTCAAATATAGCCATTGAAAATGTTTGCAATATATCAGTCATTCCACAAAATTTTATCGATTGAATATTATGTAAACACGTTAATTTTGTCTTCATAACAGAAATTATCTTCTTTCAGTAGCCTGCACAACCTAGCCTACTTTGTCTTTTTTCATGTAGGCCTACTCAAAGGCCTATGATGAAAGTGGACTTGAGATATGAAATGTTCAAAAATCCATAAATTAGCCTATGCCATCAACCATCAACATATACATCTATCTGTGCTTTGCTGGTCATGTTTTGTTTTTGAATAAACTAACAGATGATTAATAATTAAAATAGCAAGCTGTCCCAACCATGTTACCCAAGTCATTCTCCACTCCATAACATTAACTGGCCCTTTGGTGACATCACCACCATCATCAGGAAATTAGCCTACATTTTGAACATAGCAACAGCCAAGTTCAAACCTTACTTTACAATGTTATTATTTCAACAGTATATCTGATTTCTTAGCCCCATGCATGCCATTGCCATGTGGTCTCCTCTTAATCAAGACAGCTAGAGTAGTGGGCATCTTTAGTGCAAAAATCTGTTATCAATTTCAACCCTACTGCTAGTATATTTCCTTAATATTGTGTTGTGA
>CM076975.1:34187295-34394795 GCA_039105355.1 Benthosema pterotum | reverse complement strand
AGCATTTTTCATCTATTTCTTTCATACCACAAAAATGTTTTGCTCTGTGTTTCAGCTGCTCGAAATCCAGATAGGAGTTCGGTACTGATTCGCTTCATAAAATAAATCTGTTGCTTGCTCTTTAAAGTCAAGAAAATACAGAGAAAGGTCTCAAAGGAGAAGTAAGGAATGAATGGAACAAAATATATTCAAGGTATACAGCATTAAGTTCTGCTTCTCATCGTCCCCTTCCTACGTCCCCTTCCCGACCTGGCAAGCATCAGAAAACTTCACAGACACACCACATCACACGCATGTACACTCATGCATAATAGATACACACCACACACTGTTACAAGAGTCTTCGATCTCCAACAGGAGAAACACCACCAAGTCCCCAACAAAGCCCCAACAATATCAGCAGTTTATGAGCAGTTAGTCTCTGCCAAATAATCATCTTACAAAACCCCCAGTTTCAGCTCCTTTGTTGAATACAAATGCTGGAAACAACAGTTGCCAACAACAATAAAAGAGACAGAAAGAGTCATGGAAGTTATTGCTATCGCTGGATAATACTGCTTATCCATTTGGATTGAGAAAATAGCAGAAGGGGGGCAGGAGCCATTAGGGTGCAGTCACACTGAACTATGTGGCAGATTCTGGCAATGCCTTTCAGTGGAAACGGAGCGCGTTTTTCACGGAAATCCGCAAATGGCGACAACCTGCTCAGTTGATTGGCATAATTTGCCTGCATGGGCGGAATCTATGGTATGACTGCACCCTTCAGGTTGCCAATCAATCAATGAATCTTGAGAAATCGGAGAGAAGGAATATGAAAATAGAAATGATATACGTATAGGTGAAATATGATAGGAAAACAAATGTCACAAACACACACATAAAAGGCATACTGTATGTACACACACACACACACACACACACACACACACACACACACACACACACACACACACACACACACACACACACACACACACACACACACACACACGCGCGCGCACACGCACACGCACACGCACACACACGCACACACACCAGTGAAGAAGAAATCCAGGGAATGTCATAATACGTCATCACATGGGAAAGAAGAGCCAGGCTGGTAGGCTAGTAGCACAGCAGTCTCTCCAGCCAGACCGTTGGCTCACACAACGTTCAATTCCTTTTTCCTAAACACTCTGCTGAACGGAAACGCTGAAGTAATGACGCTTTGGAGTAATGCCGTTTCGTCTTTGCAGTCACGTAAAAATCAAATTAGTCAAAGCATGTTACAATATATTGTTGCTTCGCAGAAATGGAAATGAAAAAATACATTTTAAAGATATATAAAATATAGTTATAACACGGAAATGACAAACGGGTGACTGCTTTCCGTTCTTGGCTTTCAAGTAGCATAGTTAGACACTCAGAGATAGCATTCAGAGATGGTGAAATATCTGGCTGGCTTGAGAGAGTAGTAGCAAAAAAACACGTTTTTGAGTCACCGATGAGCTCAATGCAACATTTTGTCTGTTATATTTCTCATCTGATCTGAGAGATAAACAGGAAATGACCCCCCCAGAGTGAGAATGTTGGGAATGGAGTGAAGGAGTACTTGTCCAAAATTATGTTCAAGGAAAATAAAAATACAAACGGAACAGCATGTTAAAAAAAAACTCACAAACTTACAGAAGAAAAACAAATCATTAAAAAAAAACCTGTTTATATACCTCAATACAGTTCTTTTTAAATCCTAGATAACAGAGAAAATACACTATACTGTAATTTAGAAGGGTATGCAGAGAGACTTAGAGAGATAGACAGAGAGAGAGAGGACCGACTGACATCTGAAAGGTTTTAGAGACTGTTGCTACTGGAGACGTCTGAGCAGCATGCAGAGACTATGCAGGATAAAAAGGCAGTGCTGATTTCTTTCTTCCTCCGGGGTATAGGGGTATAGGGACTGCAGGGATTGATCTGAGGACACGGTGGTCTGAGTTGGACATGGAGAGAAGTATGGGTCTAGTTCCCTGAAAAATGAACACATTGTACCTAGAAGGGCTGGGGTGGGGAGGCTGGGGATGGAAGTTTGGGAGGTGAGACTAGAGATGTTCTTCCAGGTTGACTGATGCCACCCTGGAGTAGGGAATGGAAGTCAATCCGCTGGTGTCTGGGTTCACTGGTCTGATCTAGATGGGAGAGAAAGACAGATGGAGAGAATGGGTAGAGATACATCATTTCAGAATACTGTTTTTCACTGTAAAAAGCTTGTTCTCAGAGCACAGGAGAAGTATAGGTCAGGGGTAGACAACCTTAGGCACAGGGGGCCAATATTGGCACTTCAGGGGTAATCACTGGCACAATTATGAGAGATTATGATTTTTCTTTTAAGTTTAAAGTTAAATTAAGTCCACTCACATATGTATGTAAATTACATCCTTCACATAATTCTACATTCATTCAAACTCAAATTAATTGAACTCTGACTGGGGAAACAGTGGTAATAATAATAATAATAATGATAATAATAGAATCATACATCCTGAAATAAAATATTTCTAAACAAGAAGATAAATCAAAATCAGATGGAAATATACCATCTAAAAATTAAATATAATGTCGATATGGCACAACGACTAACCATACAATGAAGACACGACACTTCATCCCGAAAAGGTTGCCTACGCCTGGTATAGGTTATTTGTGGCCGTGGCGTAATAATAGGCCATGAAGAAAAGTGTGCCATGTCTTCTTCACAGCTGATTTGAAGCATTTTGTCTAAAATGGAGCAAACCTGCAGACTTTGGAAGTCAATCTAAGCCAATCAGAGTGCACAATAAAATGTTATTCTTGCACCTTTGAGATTTATTATTTAACTTGTCTATGTCAGACTCTTAGTGCGTTGTACATTGGAAGCTCCTCTTGTGATTGCAGTAAGCATGGAAAGCGTGTTTGTTACCTATTCGGAAAACTTTTTCCAAGCTCAGCATTGCATCATGAAAAGGGAAACTGCAAAAACTGTCCACACTGTGGGAAACTGTGAACGGTCATAAAGCTGTAGGCCTAGGATAAGTCAGTGACGTATCACAGCCACAAAGCACTTCCACATACTCTGCAGTCTGGGTTGGCTGACCAAACACTCAAACTGTGTGGTAGTAACAGAAGAGGTGACTCAGCTTGACTCAGGAAAATGACTCAGCTGGCACTCGTTTATAGGTTGTTACCAGAGATCCCCGCACTTGCTGAAGTATGAAGGTAGAGGCAGCCTTTTATTCCAAGGTTAATGAAGATACTGCAATATCTCTATACAAGCAACACCTCCCCCTCCAGACATTGCCAATGTGCAGATGGCTGTGCTGTCCACCAAAGACCCCGGTTCTGCCTGCTTTTCTTGTACTTACACCATCGCGACAATGCTTGCTCAGGGTGCGGATAGCCTGGCCTAAGCTAAAAATGATTTGGGGTGTGGGTGTCGAGGCTAGGGTGGGGGTGACGTTATCCCTTTACTTATCATCATTATTACAGATGTTGTCCTACCTGATGGGCAGCAGCGTTCATAGTCCAACAAACTCAGTCCTCTAGAGCCACCATGCCTTTCACTGGGTCCTTAACTCTCATCTAAAAACGCACACACACACACACGCACGCACACGCACGCACGCACGCACACACACACACACACACACACACACACACAGACACACACACACACACAGAACAACGACATAATGTGACGCATCTGTCTTTGCTTTGCTTTGCTTTTGTACCTCCAGCTTTTGTTGTAAAATGACACATTGAGTACAGTATGTGCCAGTAGAATTGAAAGAGAGCTGATCTCCAGACGGTCATTGTGTTGTTGTTGTTGTTGTCGTGTTTGTTGCTCACCTCATCTAGCTCCTTGCGCGTCTCCTCCTCCATGCGACGAATATCCTCCATGTTCAGTTCGATCCATCTGTCGATCCAACAGAAGAGCTGACGGTGGAAGTTAGTGAACAGGCGCTTCTCTTGCTGAAAGAAAGGGAAAGAGATACCAGGGAGCTATAAAATACATTACTGTCAAATAACGGTGTAGGAATATAGCTGCAAGCAGCAATAAGACAGAGCCAGGCGATAAAGCCAAAAGCTATACACAATATGTGCAATAAGCCACAGAAACACTTAATGGTTGGAAACTGGAGATGACGTTCCCTTTTTTATTAGGCTGATTTGGTTGTCTGTCAAAGAAATGCGATTTAGTTTATCCAATCTTTGATACTTTTTTAAACATCAGTGGAAAGGGAGGACCATATAATTCACAGTCATAATTGGCTGATCTAAAGGTACAGTAAGTCCTTTGACGAACGACTCTTGATCCAAAGCCCAAATTCATGAAACACAAACAAGAAGTGAAGGAAGAAGAAAAAATGGTAGAGAAACAATAGCGCTGGGCCTTCGCCCCTTCAGGGCTTGGCCCCAAAATAGAGTATAAAGTGTTAGATAAGAAATCTAACAAATAGGTAAATACAATTAACATAAAAATGCACATGAAAGTTGGTGTACAGTCTAAGCTCCTGGCATTGACCTATATACTATCGGGACCACCAGGGATCCACTAGTCCCACCAACCCAGAATGAAGCTTGTTCTCAACAGGTATTACTACGCCATCAGACTGTCCCAGGTCTGCACATTAGACTGTGATTATAATATGATTAAGAGAGCATCAGGGAATAATTACACCATGCAATACCACGTTGTACCACGAGAGGCCAGCGCTTGTCAATGTGGAGCATTGTGCATCAGAGCAGTACTTTTCCACTCTCATCGACACCCAGAGCTGACAGCACCTCAGGACAGGGACCGTACGGACACACCAAGACACTGAGTTACATCTCTTCTTTATCATGGGTCATAAACTATGTGCTTAGTAAGGCCTAAGCAGCATGTATACTCCTAGTGACAGCTTGACTATTAATATGGTGTTCAATAGTGTTGTAGTCGAGACCACTTAAATCGAGTCCAAGACAAGACCAAGACAACCACAGACTTGACCGAGACGAAATCGAGACGAGACTATAGCACCTAGAGGGGTCAAGATCAAGACGAGACCAAGACAACCACGTACTTGTTCGAGATGAGATTGAGACGAGACTAGCACCTAGAGGGTCGAGATCAAGACAAGACCAAGACCTAGCGGGGCCGAGAACAAGACAAGACCAAGACCGAGAAGGGTCGAGAACAAGACAATAACAAGACTGGTCAAGACCGAGGCCAAGACCTAGTTTTGTCATGCCCATTTTAACATATAATAACATTCTTAATGATTTTCAATCTTCTATTATTATTAACACTGAATTTGATTGAATATCGCAACTCCGACACTAGATGGCTTTGGATCTCGCTGCACAGCTGTCTTTATGAATGGGTCCTCGCTCCGCACAATGAATAGAACTTTTCCTTTGCATTGTCTTGTCTCGAGAGGTCTTGTTGGCGATCGAGACCCGAGACATTGGCTCCGAGGTCGCGACAAGACCAAGAAAAAATTATACGAGAACAAGACGAGACCACAAGACAAATAAAGTGGAGAGCCGCGAGGTCAAGACAAGACCAAGACAAAACAAAGCGAGACAAAAACAAGACCGAGACAACGAAAAAAACGTTCTTGAGAATGTCTCGAGACAAGGCAATGCCTCGATAACTACAACACTAGTGTTCAATACAATGAGGAGCAGAATATCAATGAGGGATAGAGCATCAAATTGAAGTTGTGCGTTATCTCACTGCCTCTTTAGCCTTTTATCTGATCTTCTATATCACAGGAAGCCAGGACCATGTTTCTGATCTGTAAGAATAGTTGCATGTAGTAGCTTGTGTCAAGCTAAATGGATATATAATCTCTGTCTTGTATACATAGTTCATTATTTTATTTGATGAATGAATGAGTTACTTTTCTTCGTGAATGAATACTCTTTCTGTGGGCTCTATAAAAAGTATTTCATTCAAAGATAAGTGTGAACAAGAACTTGTGACTAAAGTACATTTTATCCATTGGAATGCAGGTTCTTTTTTCCTATTCGTGAATCCTGAAAAACACCTACACTTACAGAGAGCGTAGAGAGTTCTGATGGGGAAGTCATAGACTGTGATGCATGCTCCAACCGTCAAAGACCCTACCCCTGTGTTTTCAACCCAGCTCTGCGGTTTCACTGTGACACACTGTACGTGTGCCGGGTCAAGCTTCATAGTTTTGTGCAAGGTTCCTCCCTGACAGCAATCACGTCTATTGTTTCAACAATAGACAAACAATAGTTTGCTAACAATAGCAGCAAACGTTGTCTGTAACACTAGAACAATGCCTGTTGGGTGGTGCTTCTGACTCAGCTCTACCTGTGTTATCGTGATTTCAGAACAGGCCAGTTCCGTAATAATATTATGTAAGATCTAGCGGTAATCGGGACTTGGGCCATGTCGGTGATCAGGTGTGATGATCAATTGTCTGGATTCCGGGCAGAGGCTTTTGTGCTGTTTCTGCACAACCTAGCTATCTGACGGACTTGTCACTGGGCAGTGCACCCCCGTGGTGGTGTGTAAAATTTGAAGTCAGTGGGGCGAATGCTTCTGAAATTACCGGTATGTGGATTATGAGCCACGTACACGCGTACATACACAGAGAGATGTGGTGCAGATAGATCTGCAACGTAATGCGCAGCACAAACCTGAACCTGACCCTGCCAGAAAAATGCATGGGTTTTCCAGCAGCAGACAAACCTTTTGAATGAAGTTCTCCACTTTGTTTTGCAGGCCCCACCATTTGAATTTAACGGTGACAAGTTTGTAGGCACACATGTGTGGGCATTCCGTCTTCTTGGGGAGCTCCTTCTGCAAGTGCAAATATGACATTACATCAATGCAAGCGTAGAATATGGTTTCCTCTGCCTGTCTGTCTGTCTGTCTGTCTTCTCTGTCTGTCGATCATGCAAGCGACTTCCAAACCACTTGTCCTCAAAAGACCCCAATGACGGGAAGTGAATTGAAAGTAATGGCTTTATTTTAAAACCTTGCAGTGAGTCGACCTAACACTCCCCAACACGGCGGTTTGGGAATCGCTTACACCTCCATCTACTGTATAACTGCACCCACACAACGTTTGGCTTTACCTTCCAGTCTGGTCCTAGAGGGCCCCGGCCTGTTTTCACTGACTTGAACTTGGAGGGATCCTCCTCTGGTTTGTAGTCCTGGACAGAGAGGGAGAAGACATAAAAAATAGGGATGAAAAAAAAAGCCAACAATGGGCCTCATGCGCCAAT
This sequence comes from Benthosema pterotum, assembly GCA_039105355.1. Lineage (NCBI taxonomy): Eukaryota > Metazoa > Chordata > Actinopteri > Myctophiformes > Myctophidae > Benthosema > Benthosema pterotum. The sequence goes on along the minus strand of CM076975.1, from coordinate 34,387,535 downwards.
AAGTTCTTACATTTTCCTCTTAGATTTCTTCCTAAGAGAATTTCTAAGAGAAGTTCAGTCCAATTCATGAAGCGTTCTTAAGTAGGCATTTTGTTCGCAAAATTTGTTCTTATGGTGATGAATCCAAATCCTTGTAAGTTGAAGGGGTGTGCCAGTTCCTTCAAATTATCATAGGTAGACGCCCAACCTTTCCTAATTTGCATCCTAATTACCATAGGGAACCGCCCACCGATTCCCATATAAGGCATTGGGAATTCCCTCTCCTTCCTGTGCTTTACCCAGGTGGGTGTGGTTTTGCAGGACTCCAGTCACACCTGTGTGTGATTGCAGCACTCAGACCTCACACAGAGAAAGGCTAAAATGGCTGAAATTAGCACAATACCCATATGTTATTTGCAGAAGTAGTGCATAGTAGTGAATACAAAATGTTATAACTGGACTCTGGAGGGTGGGTATGAAGGGACAATTGCCAGTGGGTGGGGGTGTATGGGGATAAGGGAGGGTGGAGAGTATGGTGGGGGGGTTATGAGGTGGGTATGGTCAGGTGGGGGTGGTCATGAGGTGGGTATGGTGGGGGGGGGGGGTCTGGGGGGGGGGCGTGGTGGGGGGCTATGAGGTGGGTATGGTGGGGGGGTTATGGGGGGCATGGTGGGGGGGGGGTTATGAAGTGGGTATGGTGGGGGGGTTATGAGTTGGGTATGGTTGGGGGTTATGGGGGGGGCATGGTGAGGGGGGTTATGAGGTGGGTGTGGTGGGGGGCTTATGAGGTGGGTATGGTGGGGGGGTTATGAGGTGGGTATGGTGGGGGTTATGAGGTGGGTAAGGGGGGGGGGGGTATGGGGGGCATGGTGGGGGGTTATGAGGTGGGTATGGGGGGGGGGGGGTTATGGTGGGGGGGGTTATGGTGGGGGGTATGGTGGGGGTGGTGGGGGGCATGGTGGGGGGTTATGGGGGGGCATGGTGGGGGGGTATGGGGGGGGTGGGTATGGGGGGGGGTTATGGGGGGGTTATGAGGTGGGTATGGTGGGGGGGTTATGAGGGGGGCATGGTGGGGGTTGGTGGGGGGGGGGCATGGTGGGGGGGTTATGAGGTGGGTATGGTGGGGGGTTATGGGGGGGCATGGTGGGGGGGTTATGAGGTGGGTATGGTGGGGGGGTTATGGGGGGGCATGGTGGGGGGGTTATGAGGTGGGTATGGTGGGGGGGTTATGAGGTGGGTATGGTGGGGGGGTTATGGGGGGCATGGTGGGGGGGGGGTTATGAGGTGGATATGGTGGGGGGTTATGGGGGGCATGGTGGGGAACAAAATATTTTTTGTTTTGAAGATTTATCAAATATCCGATCTACAGGAGTAATGGAATGTGCTGTGAGCTTGTAGATGAGCTATTTTCAAAGTATAAAATGGGATTAGAAGAGTGGTAAAATGATGTGGACCGCCTGGAATGTCCTCATGGAGCCCTTGAGGTCCCCACACCAGACTTTACACATATTGTAGAGGGCGCTGTTTTCCCTTTTATTTTCAGATTGCATTTAAGAACAAAAAAGGCACCCTAAGAGTCCTCCTCAGTGTGCGTAGATTTTGTCCTTAACTGCGAACAAATCACAGCTAAGAAAACATTGAGGCATCCCAAAATGTTCTTAAAAACTTCTCAAGTGTGCCTAAGAACAAATTTCCTCTTAAGAACATCTTAAGAACGGTTGGCGCATGAGGCCCATTGATATGTCGAGGCTACAACTGTGAAAGGTTTAAAGATTATTCACCTTCGCATCCACTGCGGTCCTGTCTGCAATATCAATCCAGACTATATCCACCTTTTTCCAAGTATCTGCATCTAGACCATGCACCTGTAAGGGTATCATATGCATATCACACAGACACATGCACACACACACACACACACACACACACACACACACACACACACACACACACACACACACACACACACACACACACACACACACACACACACACACACACACATGCGCAAATAATTAACCACATAAGCCCTATTTAATAATTCATTTCATCAGATTGCTTAGTAAGATCTGAAGGATTGCTGCCCCTCACTGGACTGAAGTAAAATTCATGCACGCAAGCACACACATGCACACGCACACGCACACGCACACGCACACGCACACACACACACACACACACACACACACACACACACACACACACACACACATCTCACTGTTACTACCGGTACTCACATTTTCAAGTTGTCCCATGTCTGGTTTGTGCCACGTCTCAATCTTAATGAGGAAGTTGTCTTTCATATATTCATTCTACAAGAAAATAGGTGAATGAACACATAATGATTCATGTGCATGATGTGGAGAAAGTCTATTTCTATTTCTATTTCAATTTCAATTTCAACGGTTTATTACAACGTTTGCAGTTTTATAATGTTAATTCAAAGTGAAATATAAGCAACCCTGTGTCCATTTCCAAACACGGATATACTGTAATATGTAGTCACGAACACAATCGCAGCATGCTTTGATAGGTCTGTCAGCGCCAACACACATACTCAAGTGCTCCGCAATCGTCTCTTGATACAGACTGTTACAGGCTGTTTTTCATTTGTTTTGCCAAAGCTTACCCACATTGTCAAATAATGACAAATGTGAAGAAACCTTGTATTCTACATTAAAGCACACAATCTGCACTTCTGCCTTCGGGCATGTGTACTGTAAAAGCCTCATGAAGGCAGCATTTAACACATTTAGACTTATTGTAGTCTCATACAATTTGAAGGGTTTCAGAAAACCTATGTTAGGTTTTAGAAAAGCAATTGGCCTCAGGTCTAAATGGATTGTGTAAGCCACATACAGTATGTTGTAAAAACCCACATTTACTGTATACCCAGACAAGAACTTATACAAACCCATACACATGCATGGTATGTACTGTGCCTGCACACACACACGCGCACGCACGCACGCACACACGCGCACGCACACACACACACACACACACACACACACACACACACACACACACACACACACACACACACACACACACACACACACACACACACACAGAGGCACAAAGAGTCTGTTGGACCGCCTCTCCAATTTCATTGGAACAGATAGAATTTCTTTCTCAGCTTTCGGCTGCAGTGAAGAACAACTCATCCACAGACTTCAACGGACTATGTGTGTTGCGTGTCTGCATAACTGACACAGTATGGCATGTCCGAGAACTTGGATAATACTTACAGTGATAACTGCACATTCCGCCGCAGGGAGAAAAAAACAGACAGAAATCAAACATTTGAGACATTTGAGATGATGACACATTTAAAGCACCCTAGCAGGATGCAAACACAGTAAAATCATGATACCTGTACATTTCACTGGTACTCTAGGAACTGTGTGTGTGTGTGTGTGTGTGTGTGTGTGTGTGTGTGTGTGTGTGTGTGTGTGTGTGTGTGTGTGTGTGTGTGTGTGTGTGTGTATGAGCGAGCGAGCATGTGTGCGTGCGTGTGTACAGGCAAACACAGGTATGTGCAAGTGCACAAGTGTAACAATGTGCATGTGTTGTGTGTGGCATGTACATGCCAAATGGGGCATTCATATACAGTAATGTTTTTATCCAAGCAGATTTACAAGATTGTTCACCGATGTCAGAGGAAAGTATGCAAGGCACTAACTTCCCCGTCGGGTTCAGCGTCTGTACTTGCTCAAGTAGCTACACTGCACTCCGACACTAACTCTGGGGAATCCCAGGATCGAACTGGGAACCTTCCGGTTGCCCTGCAGCCTCTCTACCTGTGAGCCACTGCGACCGCATATGTATGCATGGTGCGTTTGCGTGTGTGGGCAGAGGGAGGTGGTGTTGGGGGGGTTGTCAGTGTTGGCCTGTAATCCTCCAGTAACCCTGGACATACAATAAATTATTCAATCATTCCTTCAAGGTGTGTGAGAGAGAGAGAGAGAGAGAGAGAGAGAGAGAGAGAGAGAGAGAGAGAGAGAGAGAGAGAGAGAGAGAGAGAGAGAGAGAGAGAGAGAGAGAGAGAGAGAGAGAGAGAGAGAGAGAGAGAGATGCCAGTAGGATTAAGAGAGGTCAGCGGTACACATATTTTATTACAAGAAGTCCTGTATATAAGCGTCAAGGTTTGGCAGCAAGGTTTACATACAGGAGGCAGCTTTCTGATCATGTTTCACGGTTTCTTGTGATATCACTAGTGCTATAACTATTAGTGATCCTTTTAGAGGCTGACCGATCGGCACAGTCATTGTTATTATTATTATACACACATTGTAAGCATAATACAGTAATATATATTCTACCTATATTTCAATCTATTTGTGGTGGCTCAGGGGTAGATTGTCTGGATGGTAAACACATGGTTGCCAGTTAAAACCCGGGCTACCCAGAGTTAGTGTCCATGAATAAGACCCGTAATTGCTACTGATGCACTCACTGGTCGGCACCTTGCATGGTTTCCGCCATGTTGGATAAACACACTATATAAATGCACCATTTACCATTTACCATGACAGAGAGAGAGAGAGAGAGTGAGAGAGAGAGAGAGAGAGAGAGAGAGAGAGAGAGAGAGAGAGAGAGAGAGAGAGAGAGAGAGAGAGAGAGAGAGAGAGAGAGAGAGAGAGAGAGAGAGAGAGAGAGAGAGAGAGAGAGAGAGAGAGAGAGAGAGAGAGAGAGAGAGAAATGAGCAGCAGCAGGTACCTGTACGACAATATGGGTAGGCATTCCAGGCCTTTTCATGGATGTTGAGTGCTGAGGATGGGGCCAGCATTCTAACAAACGATGGCACTTTACTACAGGGGACACAGAGGGGGCACAATACACATTATCATATTACATCTTGTTAGCACTCGAACAAGCCAAACAAAAATATCTTTTCCATCTTGTGTATCTTTACACAAGATGTAACAATAAAGCACAACCTTGAACAAATCTCCCACAATCACATGTCAGTTAAACTTCAACATCTAGTCACTCAATAGGCTTTCCCTGTTATATCCGATACTGCTAAGGTATTACAGGTATATATGGGATTAAAAACTATTTGAACATAAAGGAATGATATGTTATAGTGAATCCTATATGGCCTATAATAGCTTCATCTTGCAAAAACAAGATGAATTAGTGACATTTTTGTGTGCATGGCTGCGAGCATAATAACTTCACAACAAAATAGCCAATACATTTTCTTGAGAATTACGAGTAATCCCAGTCGCACAACCTGCACTTCAGGATAATCCTTCATGATGTTGGTTGGCTCCGCTGCCCAGCATGTACAGTATATGTACATGCTGTACATATACAGTACATACATAGGCTACTTATGGCATACTACGTTGTACTTGGCTACTCAGTCAATGTGTGGTCAGAGACAGCTTCAGGAAAAGTGATTAAGCTATTGCAAAGATCTTGAAGTCTCCTCATCAGTGGTCGGATACGTTTAGTCGGATTGGGGCCACCGCATTTGATTTTCATATACCAAACTCCATATTTCCTGTGTATCATCATCTCATTTGAAAGTGTCTTGACGTTTGAGAGAAAAAGGGAGAGAAAGGGACAGAGAGACTACACTTGCAGAGCAGATGCATTTGAAATGTGTCTGATTCGCAGTGATAATTAAGTGCTTGTCGGCCAGGAATATCCGGAAGGATATCCCTGACCTCTTTTATCACAAAATAACAGACAAAACTGTCAATTAAATCTCAACTAAATCTCTCTCTCTGCAAAAAATGCACACATACAGTGCGCACACACACATACACGATTTCCAGGCAGAGATAATCATAAATCATAAAGGGGATTTGTTGAATGCGAGGAGCCTTCTATATTTACTTCTCCATCTTATTATTCATGAATAATTGCATGCATACACGCAAAAGCATCTTTCCAACATTTTCTTTCCCACAGTTAAAGGGGAATTCCACCCATTTTCAACATTTTTTCCTAACAGGTTCATTTGGTTGCATTTGTACGCTCTCAGAAAAAAGAAGCGCCTAAAGAAATCCATTAACATGGTGAAAATACAGCTTGATGATGTCATCAAGATGTGGTTTTCTTCAAGTGGTTTTCTTCAGACCTCCATTTCTTGGGAACACAGAATGGCAGAACTTTTTATCATGTCCACCTAACACCTCGAAGGTAAATCAATGACATAGTAAAATGTTGAAAATGGCTGGACTTCCCCTTTAAGATAATATCAGCGAGGATGTGGCTGTGTGCCTGCCTGTGTACCTCTGCAGGTGGTAGATTTTGTGCGTGTACTGTCCCTTCTCCCCATCCTTCTCGTACGGCTCATTCTTCAACACCTCCACTCCTTCTCCGCCCCCCGTCTCATTCTTGCTGGCCTCGGCCACAGAGTACAACTGGCCGACCTGGTACTGAGAGCCAAATAGAAGAAAAAACACACAAACATAGAGGGGGTTAAAATGTTATGACAGGGAGCCTGGAGACATGATACAGTAGGAACATGTGTCTGTTTGACGCAAGCTGTGCCGTTATCATCACTTCTGTTTATTCTTTGCGTTCCTCATTTAGTACAGGCATGATAAGACAGAACGGAAGGCCATATACAGTGGACAGAAGATACTGTATAGTATACAGTGGACAGAAGACACTTTATACAGTGGACCGAATACACTTCATACAGTGGACAGAAGGCACTTTATACAGTGGACAGAAGGCACTTTATACAGTGGATGAAGACACTTTAGTACTGCAGAGACATGCAGTCAACTGAATACAGTATAAAGTGGTTCAAAATAGTCAGACACTATACATTAACACAGTAGACATACACATACAAAAAAAAACAGTGAATAACAGTGGCACACATGCTACTTGCCACTGTTATTAACAGGTTTATCATTTTTGTGTCAATAAAATAACCCCAAAAGTCCTAAACCACCATGATACATTACTGCAAGTGTTTAAACATTCTGTATTTTATTTTATTAATTGTTGTCGGTGTTTACTATTTTCAAGCAATCCCTTGCTGTAAATCCTGCTGAAATGCAGCACACCGGGAACAGTTGGGCCCTTTGCCTGGCAGCGGTCCAGGGGCCCATAATTTCTAGATTTGAAACCTCAAGACAAAAAACTGCCTACTCATTGCAGAAAAATATGATTTTTGAATTAAATGAGAATGAAGGGTCAATTGTTCAGTTACCTAAGTTTGTCTAATCACACATGCGCACACGCAAGAGCACACACACACACACACACACACACACACACACACACACACACACACACACACACACACACACACACACACACACACACACACACACACAATGCCTTGTTTTCATTTTTCCCTTTTGTGAATTTGATCAGCTTATCATGTTTTAACTCCAAGCGATTACGAGCTCTTCGAGCAAAGGATTATAGGTCTGTTACTTGTTCGGATCCTTTCAGTTTACCTTCTCTTCTCCTCAGCTTGTGCCGCCTGTAATCCCACCCCCCCTCCCTCCCAAACACACACACTCACACACACACACACACACACACACACACACACACACACACACACACACACACACACACACACACACACACACACACACACATGCACATGCACATTTGTGGCGCATGCACGCACACATGCACAGGTCACACATGCACAGGTCACACAAACTCCCTTGTCTCAAATTAAGTCCTCACAACAACCTGCTAACTGTAGGCTTTCAATGAGGACCCTTCTCTTGTTTTAATTCCCTTCACGCCAACCCCACCACCCCCCCAGCCCCCCCCCTCGGGTCCCTCTGTTTCTCCTTCACTGTGTGAACGTACTGTCACAGCACAATGGATGCTTTCATTCATTAATCATCTCTAATCCTTCGCGGAATACCACAGTTCTGCTATATTTACACAGCAGAGAATGTGTACTCACACACGCACACGCACACGCGCGCGCACGCACGCACGCACGCACGCACGCACGCACGCACGCACGCACGCACGCACACACACCACACACACACACACACACACACACACACACACACACACACACACACAGCATAATATCACATCTATAGTTCTATAGTAAGTGATTTCAGTTATATCAAATATTGTTATTTTTATTTTTTGTTATTTTTTGGCCTCCACAACTACTCCTAATCCTCCACAACTACTATAGTCATATAAGGAGTTCATCTCTGTCCTCCGTGAACCCCTGGAGTGCATGTGCACATCGCATTACCGGGGCACCGGGGAGAGGGTTTTCCAAATCACCCAAATCACTGAATGCTATTTTAAAAGACTGGTTTTTGGCTTTTGTGCGGACGCCCCATACGCTGTCAGTTCTACTAATTTCTCACATACAACAAAGTGGAAAGGACACCACAGCAGTGACTTTGCTTGGATCTGCGGTGTTGAACTGTGCCTCTCATTTAAATAATGTGTTTGCACATGTGCATGTGTGTTCTTTTTTCTTTTAAAGATTTTGCCTTTGTTGAGTTTTTAGTGAAGACAGACAAGAAAGTGGAGAGAGAGAATGGGAGAGACATGCAGCAAAGGTCATCATTGAGAGTTGAGTGGGGTCCCTGAAACTATTATTGTTGTAACTATTGTGAAACTAACTAACTAGAAGGATAATTCACAGAAACAATCAGGTTGTGACTGTGATGTGACTGTTCCTCTTCTTAATATGTCCCTATAGAACGTATTGACACTTTCACCTGATCATGTTTCACAGCCTTCTAATTCCGAAAGGTTATTTTACCACCTTGGAGAGAAAAGGTGACTGTGTGACTGTGTTTAAATCATTATGTTTTGTTTTACTCACACAATGTGTTCAGTTACAGTGTGATGGCCATCTCCTGAATAAACCACAGCTCATGTAGCTCTCCTGGGTATAAATAATTGTGGCGCTGAAAATGTGCTAATTTATTCCACAATACCAAGGTATAATCATCAAAACAGTAACATTTAGATTGGTTATTTGCATTTCTACAAACATCAAAACAACATATGCAATTCAGCTGCCTTGTTATCCTTTCAACATGAAGCCGTTGCCAAAGTGTGCCGCAGTGGCCGCATACGATCATGCAGACACACACATGCGCGCAGGCACACACACACACACACACACACACACACACACACACACACACACACACACACACACACACACCACACACACACACACACACACACACACACACACACACACACACACACACACACACACACACACAGCATAGTGGGGTGAGTACAGTAAAGTTGAAGTTATTTCTATAGATAGGGAAGTGTATTAATTATAATAGTCTATAACACAGAAAAGGGAACTAAAGAGTAACTCCCCATCCATAACAAAGTGCACAGTGTTATAAAAGGAGAAATGGTTAACAAGGATAACCATGCCACCATTAAAGATGTGTTCAAATAATAGATGAACCTGAAACCCTAGAGGAAAATGCAACAAAGACACTGGAGGACAATAGCTGTTTTAATTGTCTTTTAAGTTTTTTTCCTTTTCTTCTCAATAACAATGTTTGTACTGGTAAACTTTGCATTTAAAAAGTTCTTAACAGTATTCTAAAATAATATAATGTCACGAGCCACAAGCAAGGCACATAACTACTAAAAAATAATGCTAATGGAAAACTGCAAACTCACACTGCCTCACTTTGTGCATATATTCAGCTGGTAGTTTCTGGAACAAATTTGTTTGCCTATAATGATGTAGCCTCAGCAGCGATCTGAACCAGGAGGGACCTATATAAATCCTATAACACAGGGGGTGCCCACACTTTTTTGACTTGAGAGCTACATTCAAAATACTGGTCTACAAATATAAAAAAAAATCCATTTGAAGACCCTTAGACCCCCCCAAAAAGTTTGACTTTGAAATAGTGGTGATGATGTTACTTACTGTTATAGGGTTTAAGAATAATGCACTTATAATGAAAAATGGAGGGGGTGAATTGGGAGGGTTTTCTTGTATACGCTATTACTGATGTTTGAAAACAGTATTCGGGGTTTGAGTTGACAGTTTGTGATGCTGAGTTTAGTCTCTTGCACCCGCAACTAAGAATTTTCAGGGTTTTGTCCACAATTGGGAAAGTGAACTGGAAAAACGTTGGCCAAAATAACAGTCATTCTCCATTTTCTAATTGTGTGGACTCTTGAAATTACATAATTCAGATGTTTAAATATAATTTAACTCCCGTAAGGGTCCATTTGCTTTCATTTTAACGCTCTCAAGAGTTACAGATCTATACATTTTAGGGGACTGTCATGAGTGTCATGTGATCTACCTGCATGTCCGGGAGGCCATCAGTCGGACAACGGGGAAGCAGTAATAACAGTAATCAGCCCAATATAGGGATACCATGTCGAAAGCAGTCAAACCTGCAGCACTGCTGCTCAGTAACCAACAGGAGATGTGTGTGGTTGTACAGGGTGGTTCCCGGTGTCAATGTGTGTAATAGCATAAACACGAGGCCGTCCGGCGCCCAGGTGGTGCAGTGGTAAAAGTGCCTGCCCACCACCTGCATCCGGCTTTGTCCTACTATAGTCTATACTAACATAATTGGAAGGGAGGGTAGCCGGGCGTGTGTGTGTGTTGGGGGGGAGGGGGGGGGGGGGGTAGTTGTCACTGTGCGTACTCCTACTATGGGCAGCCAGCGGGCTGGGGCAGCACCTGTCAGCGGGGAGGGTTGGTCTGGGCAGTGTTGCCAACTGCCAAAATCCAAAATGCACTAGTAGCACTTCCAAAATGCACTAGAATGCGCTACAGTAGTGGTTTTCAACCATTTTCATACCAGGGCCCACTATTTATTCTACATTTTATCCACGGAGGACCATCATTTGATGTTGAGTTTAGTGTCTCGGACTAATTTAGGAGAGATAACTGGCAAAATGTTGGTCAAAATGGCAATTATTATACATTTTGAAAATGTGTAGATTTTTGGAAATTCAGATGTTTGAATATAATTTAACTCTTGAGAGCGTAAAATGAAACCAAACAAATGAAACAGTTTGGTTTCATTTTACAATCTCAAGAGGAAGGGGAAGGAAGGAAGGATGACACTATCATAGGAGAAACTCAGAAGCAAAAAAGCACCAGATTTTCCGCCAGTAGTTTTCCCGCTAATTTCCCACTAAATGCGCCAAGTTGGCAACACTGAGTAGGATGGAGGCCCTACTGTATCTATGGCAGGTAAGCCAGTAGGACACAACAGCAGTGATGACACACTTGTCATATTGTTCAACCCCCTACAAACACACACACAAACACATGCACACGCACGCACACACACACACACTCTTAGTTCCTGTAAAAGGGCAGGTGCTGCCCGATCACACACAGATGTATTTGGAGAAAACGCCATAGAGGCCAGACTGAGATTTTCCGCCAGTAGTTTTCCACTAATTTCCCACTAAATGCGCCAAGTTGGCAACACTGAGTAGGATGGAGGCCCTACTGTATCTATGGCAGGTAAGCCAGTAGGACACAACAGCAGTGATGACACACTTGTCATATTGTTCAACCCCCTACAAACACACACAAACACACGCACGCACACACACACACTCTTAGTTCCTGTAAAAGGGCAGGTGCTGCCCGATCACACAAGGCGCCACCCTGTACAGATAACACAAACACACCCAAAGCTTTATCCACTGTTGTGCTGCCTGGCGAATAGGCTACCTGCTTAATGTATCTGTGGCCTGTGTGGCAGGTCATATCAATAAAAATGCAATTTTCATTGTTTGAGCAAGAATGTAGATATAGTATTGTTTGATCCAAGAGAATGTGATATGGCCCAACGTCAGCTGAGTATTATTAGTGAGTGAAGATTTTCTAACTTCATCATTAATCACGATACTTTTGGTTTGTTTGTGTTTTCATTGAGATTTGGCCTTAATTTGGACGTGTCTTTTTAGTTTTTACTGTGTGTTTCCTTTTAGACTAGTCGTGTTACTTCAAAACAAATGTTTCGATCTTGTGATTTTGGGGGATTTACGGAGTGGCCCCTGAGCCGTCTTAAGTTAAGCAGTCCCGAGCTATACAATATAGCGCTGTACAAGCCCTCCTCCTGGCCTCTGTGCACGTTGTGTCAGTCATCTGCTCATACACACAGACACACACGCACACACACATGCATGCACACACACACATGCGCACAAAGTGGCAATCAACTGCTGCCTTCATGATTTGACATAGGCCTGTTGTTCAAAAGTTTGCACTTTGGAAGTCAATCTTAGCCAAAGGTCTGACCAATCCGTCTAGATCAGGGGTTCCCACACTTTTTTGACTTGAGAGCTACTTTCAAAATGAGTGGCTGAACAAGATCTACACATCAAAAATGTGATTGTTCCATTACTGAAAATCCATTTCAAGGCTCCCTAGAAATTTGAGCTTTGAAATAGTTGGTGATGGTGTTACTTACTGTTATAGAGAATAATGCACTTAAAATGAAAAATATAGGGGGAGAATTGGAAGGTTTTCTTGTACGTATATGCTACTACTGACGTTTGAAAACAGTATTTGGGGTTTGAGTTGACAGTTTGTAATGTTGAGTTTAGTCTCTTGCACCCAAAACTAAGAACTTTCACGCTTTTGTCCACAATTAGGAAAGAGAAATGGCAAAACTTTGGTCAAAAATAACAATTATTCGCCATTTTCTAATTGTGTAGACTCTTGAGAGCGTTAAAACAAAACCAAATGGATCCTTACGGTAGGGCTGTATACCGAAGCTCGGGATTCGAACCATTCGCTCGCTAAGGTCGCCACGCGAACGAATATTAATGATCCCGAACCATTCGCATTTATTTATTTATTTAACTTTTCCCCCATCTAGTAGATGTGCGACATCGAGGGGTCAGAAACTCGCTGTGAAACGCGCTGTTACTGCAGTTGGAAATGCATTGTTTTCACTGAAGGTGTCCCATTCTCAATATAAGTCTATGTAGGCGATCCGCCATTAGACTGGCTCTAGGAAGTGAACGGAGTTTGCGCAACTCCGTCTGTACTCTATAGAGCTGCACGCTGACTTTGGGGTTGGTTTTATGGTTATGGTATGGTATTTACCTAGCCAGCAGCAGGCTAGCCAGCAGGCAGTTTAGACTAGCTTACAATAGACACGTAGTCGTTCACAGCAAACAAATAATTAAACAAGCCTTTGGTTGGTTTTGGTTTTATGGTTAGCTGTCCAGCAGAAGCAGGCAGTTTAGACTATAGCCTACAATTGACACGTAGGCGTTCACAGGAAACAAATAATTAAACGAGCCGACGGACGGCATGTTTTGGCAATCAGAACAGCGTGTTACCCGTGGCTGTGTCGGATCAGTCTCATCAGAAAGAGAGAAAAGGAGAGCGGTGTCATGACTGGTGTATTCACTGATGTCAATCACATCTCAGGGCAGTAGAAAACTTATCTACGATGGCAACATCCACGATTTTAAGAGTTAGTAGACGCGTGTCGCGGGGGGGGGGGGGGGGGGGGGGGGTCGCAGCATATTGTTTTTTTTTTTTTTTTTTAGCGAAGGTTCGAAGCTCGGCTGAAATTGCTGTCCGAGGCTCGAATGGCAATTTCAGGCGACTATACAGCACACCTTACGGGTCCATTTGGTTTCGTTTCACACTCTCAAGAGAACTATGGGGACTGTCATGTGATCTACCTGCACGGTCTGTGTGATCTACTGGTAGATCACGATCTACCTTTTGGGCACCCCTGGTCTAGATCACATTCACATGACATGATATGTACCAATAGGCGTGATGTCTGGACAAAATCTGTGGGGATAATATAAAAAGAAAATTGGCCTCCGGGAGGCGCAGTTTTGGCCTCTAGGGAAAGTTTCATTTAGGAGTTTGTATTGCGTTGGTGTCGTTTACAGTTGTGCTATTTTTCCTCCCCTCGTCTCTGTTTCACAAGGGGGTGGGCCTTATCCCCTGACACACAGACAAACCTAGATTCATTATTACGCTGAATAAAAGTTTAATGAGAACCAAAAGAGCAAGCTTGCTCATTTTCTTCAGCTTCACCAAACGCGGAACAGAGACGAGAGAGAGAGCTTAAGAATGGTGCAGACTTTAACTACTTAGGGTCAACATTTCAGAAAAAACAGAGAATGTGGAAAAGAGTTGCAAGAAAACAAGTGCAAGCAGGTTGAAACGGGTAGAGAAAAGTGTAGGGGGAAAAGCACAAGTGTGCGAAAGGTAAGCATCAGCAAGAAGGCATACGAGACGGTGGTGATATCAGCTATATAATTTAGAGACAGACACATTGAGGAAAATACAGGAAGCAGAGCTGGAGTTATATCAGAGACTAAAATGTTGAAGTTCTCTCTGGGATTTACAAGGATGGATAGCATCAGAAAGAGTAGCCTACAGAGGGACAGTAGATGTCAGATGTTTTGGAGAAAACGCCATAGAGGCCAGACTGAGATGCTCTGTAACACGTACAGAGAGGAGGAATAGTAAGTATATCGGCAGAAGGATGTTCTCCACCCATTTTCAACATTTTAATATGTCATTAATATACCTTAGAGATATTGTGTGGACATGATAAAAAGTTCCCCCAATTCTGTATTTCCTAAAAAAAAATCCTGAAAAAAATATTAACATGGTGAAAGGAAGTTTTTTTAAATGGGTGGAATTCCCCCTTAAGGTTGGAACTGCCAGGCAGGAAGCCTAGAGAAAGACCAAGGGAGAAGATTTATGGATGTAGTGAAAGAGGACAGGCAGCACAGGACATGGAGGGGGTGGAGGCAGATGATTGGATGTGGTGACCCCTGAAGGGAAAATAAGAGGAATAACCTAGTTTGGTTGTGGCAGCATAAATCTTAAACTTTCTGAAGATCTGAGAAAATGTTGCAAGTTGGTGTAGTTTGTTTACTTTTCTCTATTAAGGTTAAAAGCCTAGGTATAAAATACTGCCTGGGACATTTCTCTATTAAGGTTAAAAGCCTCTAATGTTGGAATAAAATACTGCCTGGTAAGATCTGGGGAAATGTGGAGCTAGATCAGTACCACAGATGTTTTTTTATGTTCTCTAATAAAGTTAAAAAGGCTTAATGCTGGAATAAAAATAATGCTTGTTTTTTTTTATCAGTGGTTGGTCAACTGTTTCATTTCTATCTACAGGTCATCAGTTGGTATATCTGTGCAATATAAACAGCTGAACAAATCAAAATCAAATATAAATTGTGAATGCAATAAAGACGGACACCGCCTGGATTAGGGGTTTTCAACCAGTGGTCCTTGAGAGGGTTCCAGGTGGCCCCCAGCTGTTTAACCAGTTGTAACTCTTGAGAACGTAAAAATGAAACCAAATGGACCCTGGCGGGTCCATTTGGTTTCATTTTTACACTCTCAAGAGTTAAAATATTCATCATGTGAACTAGAAGAGTAATGGTCATGGAGAGAAACAAAATAAATCTTTAGTTTTGGGGTCTGTGGGGCTAAAATGTCCTCAAATGGTCGTCCGTGGCTCAAATGCTGAATAAAAGGTGGGCCCTGGGATAAAAAAGTTGCCCTGGATGAATCAGAGAGTCAGATTGAGGCCAGACTAACTTAATTACTTCAACTGGGGAAGACGTCCTTGAAATGAATTAAAGATCATCATATGGGCTGTGACACTTCCATGGCGTCCTGACGTTCTGGGCCAGATTTAGTCTAGTCTTGGATTGCCATGATCTGGACACAAATTTATCCTTGTCCAGACTGTGCATTGTTATAAAATATGATTAACTGTTTAATTAACTGAAATTAACTGGGTTGGCAGCAGCAACAACTGGCTCATTCTCATTGAGCCTAAGGGACATTTTTTTTAATCACATAATCACACACATACCGTAGTGTAGTGCACTACTGCGTTCACAACTTTACTGACCTAGCCTAATTGATTCATGGTAGTACGACGTGTCACATGACAGAAACGAAACTGAGACTGCCTGCACCTTAGGTGCACCTTGTGTGTAGAATAGATAGCAAGGGTTTATTATTAGCACATTAGAACAAATGTTATTTCCCCCAAAACTCACACAGACACACATACAGACAGACAGATACACAATAATGTGGCTTACCTCCTCCACAGATATGGGCAGGATCACTCGACTGGAAAAGAAGAAAAAAACAAGAGGAGAAGGTTACTTAAAAATATGCTTTTTCAATCAATACCTGCTGTACCATTAGTCCTGACACTTACACAGCCACCCTCCCAAATGTGCACTTCTCACACATTTGGGTTTCACACTATTGCAGAAAGATGTCTGGAGTCTGAAATTTTGACCCTAAGCAGCAAGGTGTTTTGTTTTGACATATAGATGGCAAAACACAATATTCTAGACCCGGACACCCGTTCTACCGTTATAAAGAGATAATTCCCAGTAGGCTGCTTTTCAGCACCATCTTATCGAGGAGGCATGTTGTCTGGAGCCTACTCACTGATAAGATGACAACTGCGATCTTATCCACTGATAACAGTCAAATCTGCTTGCGGTTAGGTTTAGAGAAGGGTGTAGCAATGTTTGTAGCAAAACCCTAGCCCCCTCCAACCGTAACCCTAAGCCTAAATCCCCGACACTCAACCACCTCACAGACCGCCAGGTCTGTGAGGTTAGGTTGAGGGTCGGGCATTTAGGATTACGGATACGGTTGGAGGGGGATAGGGTTTTGCATCTTGGAACAATGGGAGTCTGCAGAGCATGGCCATTCTGAGACGAAGATAAGAAGTGTCCTAAAGTTTCATGATGTCAGATCAAGATATGGAATGTCAGGCCTGTTGAGAACTCTAGTTTTGCACTAATAACTTTGGGGCAGGCATGTTTAGAGTTTGAATAGAGGAAGACAAAAAATTCTGAACTAAGCAAGTCTTGTAATCTTAAATCTAGACTCTGAGTATGATTGATAAGTATGATTGCTCTTGTTTTAAGGATATACTGTACTAACCAAGAGCAAATTGTATAAGATTATCAACCTTGTTTTTAGAACATATTTCTTATTACAAGAATTCTTACCAAGTACAATTCACTCAGCCCACGGACAGATTATTTTGCTTGTTTCTAGTGTAATAGTACTAGAAACAAGCAAAATAGAAACAAGCAAAATAATCTGTCCGTGGGGTGAGTGAATTGTACTTGGTAAGATTCTTGTTGTAATAAAAAATATGTTCTAAAAACAAGGTTGATAATCTTATACAACTTGCTCTTGGTTAGTATATCCTTCTTAAAACAAGAGCAATCATGCTTAAAGTCTAGATTTAAGATTACAAGACTTTCTTAGTTCAGAGTTTTTTGCAGTGAGCGAAGAGGAAGGACAGATGAGGAAGGATCAACATATGGAAGGTCAGAACAGGTCGTTTCCATGTATGGAGATCTAAGGATTTGAGGACAGATGTATAGTTGCTGGCTAATATTTCAATATATTATTTAGTTTCTATTTTTAGCTTTATTAATAGTGAAGTGAAGACAGACAGTAAAGAGGGAGAGAGAGAGAGAGAGAGAGAGATGGAGGACGACATGCAGCAAAGTTCGGCATGAGCGGGACTCGAACACAGCCAATGTGGCATGCGCCTGGACCACTAGGCCAGCAGGCATCCCAGTTGCTGGCCATTATCGATGACATCAGGGAACTCCATCCCTGATGATGTCACATGGTGTCACGAGGGGTGAGGGACAACAGACGGACTGACGGGAAATGCACGATTGCCTGTTTTCATAGTAAATGTGACCTGCGGTCGCAAATTAAGTGACTAAAACCACTATAGTACATACTGTACGGTCTTCAGAGGCATCCCCCTGAAACTGTTTCTTTGAGTCATTATTTGGGTTCCAGAGCTCATACTCTTTGCCAGTCTCCAGGGAAGATAGATGACACATCATTTCTATGCCCTGGTGAGATGTACACACAGTGCACACTAATAGGAAAATGACGAAAACTACTTTGAGCCCAGCATGAGAACAGATAAGGCTGTCGCAATGCAACGTATGGCATATTGTATTGTAAAATGACTTGTCGGATAGGCTTTAAATAGCACAGCTGCAGCCCTGGTCCAACATGTATAATAAAGAATCAAAAGTATTTACAGCAAAAGTAAACAAAAATGAAAATCCCCTGTGCTGATCTATTCTGTTTCCAAGAGACAAGAGTCCCATTGGAAATGTCAATGTAGTTCCCTATTGCTTTTTTGCTTCACCTTGCTACTACTACTACTACTACTACTACTTGATCGGCCTCAGTCAGACTTTCAAAGTACTACACTGGTGGTATTACACTGGATCTCTCCGCTCTGGTGTCTTTTTTCAGTACCCCACCATCGAGGTCTTCTGCCTGCCACAACTGTTCTTGCTTCCCACAGGAGTGCTTGACGGGCCAAGATAGAACTCCTGCGGGGAGCTGGCAACGACCTCCGGGCAAAGACCTGCCACCTGCATGCTGCTATCTTAAAGGATGATGATGTTCACTTGAACCCACCAGGAGATGCCAAGTGCCACCTGTAGCATGTAGGTGTAGCAGCCGTTACGGGACCCACAGTTGCAGAGCAGTACAGACTCCATAAGGGAAGTTTTTTTTGTTCAACCATTTTTCTCACACTACTATGCCCAACACAGCTCAAAGTCCTGCTGCTAATGTGCATAAAGTGAACCACACAGCTCAGCACAAAAGGCTACGCTGGTCACAGCTCAGCATGTGCTACTAGTGCTTAGGCATGTCACCATTATTACATAATCGCCTAATCGCAAATTATTTTAGATAATCACAATTAACCGCCAGAATCGCTTCCATGAAACATTGTTATTTCTGAATTCGGGTAAGCACACTTTTTTAATCTCAAGAGATAACATCTTCAAACTACAGGTCTGACTTCACTGGGTTTTCTGTTTTCTTTGTAAGACAATGATACAATCTCCCACCATCTCACAGCTTGTCAACGCCAACATACTCAGACCTTTTCACTTTGGCTCAACCTTCCTTCAAGAGAAAGACTTTGAACAGAAATTCCACATGCTTTTCATATCAAAAGCTAATCAAGGGTGCCAAGGTGTGATCAATATAGGGTGCACATGACATCATCACACCAGGAAGTTATGTGGGAGCACCTACTGAGTGGCAAAAAATACTTTATTGCCTTGACAGCCCATAGATGTGAACAGAAAGTCCTGTCTGACTGCACTAAACAACGCTAAAATGGTGTATATTGTATACTCAGGCACTTTGACACTTGATTTGCCACTCTGTGCATGTGCATACCAGTACTCTATTTGGACAAACATTAATTTGTTTGGTGGTGTTGCTTGCCTGGCCAAAACAAAGAATAAATGTAGTATAATGAAGGGCTAAATAAAACACAGGCCAGGGTCACCTTCATATTTCCTCTATCTCTCTCTCTCTTTCTCCTCCTCTCTCTCTCTCTGTCTATCTTGGTGTGTGTGTGTGTGTGTGTGTGTGTGTGTGTGTGTGTGTGTGTGTGTGTGTGTGTGTGTGTGTGTGTGTGTGTGTGTGTGTGTGTGTGTGTGTGTGTGTGTGTGTGTGTGTGCGTGTCAAAGATCTCCTTGGTCCAAAGGTCTTAACGGGAAGATCAAATGTCTGAGTGTTCCTTCAGAAAACAAACACCCCTCTCTCCTCTCTTGCCTTTCTCATCTCTTCTGTGTTCTCATCTTCTCCTATTTACTTGATCTTGAAATCTATTATTGCAATTAAGAGAATTTCAAGCCCACAAATTTGTGCCCTGTGGTGAGCACAACTTTGTGCACAAGGTGGACACCTCATTGACTGTATGCCGCATGTAGAGTATGTGGAAGTCGTGTTCATGCCTGTGCATTCTGGCTGTGCATCGCATCTGACATTAACTCTACGAATATGTCTTCAATGTCTGTTGAGCCTGTGACTACTAACCAATCACAATGCGCCTTTCCGACAAGCAGCAGTCTGTCACTCTGTGTTAAAAGTGTGAAGGAGACATTTTCTGTATCACAAACGAACAAAGGAAAGGTTTATCCAGTACAGAGGAAACGGTGGCCATATAGCCACGCCGCTCTGTGGCTCCATTCAAAACACGCCATAAGTGAGCAAGGTTCTAGTAATTAAAACTTGCAATGATTCTACTGTGTACTAAATTAATATAATACATTTACTGCATGTACTTACAAGACACCATTGTTTGAATGGAAACTGTAGCCTCACCCATCTAAACCGCATTAGCATTTAACAGTTGCTTTAAAACATATCAGCTATTAACCAAGTAACCACCATTTTATAATTTGGCTATTTAAAAAAAATAGCTGATCTTGTAAGCTCACAACATGTTCACAAATAAAATGCATTGTGAGTTTGTAGATCTGTTATTTTTGAAAGAGTAAGTATAGTTCCAACAGTGTCCATGCCTTCACCCAAAGGTTCCTGCAGGGAAAATGTGACAGACTAGCAATGATCCAGGTCAGTAGCTCAGGTCAATACCATAGTGTCAATAATGTGGAAATGTAACTGCATGAGAGTCTTCCAAAAAACCTCCATGCATGTTTGCTTACTGGTATCTATTCTGTGGTGGTGGCAGTAATTAAGTCATTCACAAATCATTTACAGTGCTTGACTATTGTTGCGAGTCACGACTGCAGGTCAGTGTTATGAAATTGTGCATTTTCAGTTGTTTGGTTGTATGGTCACATCAGGCACGACCATAATGGAAATACCTCTAAATGTGGTGACATCATCAGGGATTACTTTCTTTCCTGATGATGTTATCAATATTAAACCATATATACTGTATATATGGGAATGCCCCAATATATGGTCAGTGGTCACGCTTTGTGACATCAAGTCTAGTCACCCAAGCCCCCATGTCTCCATCTCTATATTATGGTCATGCATATAACAGTCTGACATCACAACATCAAGTCCCCAAGATAGCACTATATAGGGTCATGAACCCTGGCCATGGCCTTTGAACCCTGTCCATACCTGTTTTTGTTGTGCATTTCTTGTGCATCTAACGTTGAATTGTATCATTAGTGATGTAATGTTGTTTGTCATTGTTTAATGCAATCAGGTAGGACTTTTCTTTTTGCATGTAATGTATGTTGGGCCCAGAATTATTATTTTTTTGCCATTCAGTAGGTTTCCTGCGGACTTGTCTAAAGTGGATGGTGAAACCATGCCGCCTGTTGATAATAGACAGATGGACATAGAGACGGACATTGCTGTTCCTAGGAGTGGTCTCACCACTCAAAACTGAAAACACCAGATCAATAATCTCAATGTGTCATGATGCAATGTGTAGTGAAATTGTAGATACTCTTTCTCTAAATAAAGTATAGATTCAATTTTGAATGTTGAAATTTCAATAGGCTATACAGCAATAAGGGAAAAGAAAATTTGTAGCCTACTTGGTATACTTTTTTTTTTTTTTTAAAGAAGAAAGGCTACTCCAGTACTTTAACTAAAGTAGGCTACGCATTTGGCAGAGCATTGAAGGCAATAACTTTCACTTGCAGTGCAGCAGTGGAATAATATTTGACCAAGGCAGGAGTATTAGCTATAGTAGGCAGGACTTCCTTCTAATTCTAATGCCAACCCATGGCCCAGAGCTAGGGGTTGACATGTCCTCCCCTGTGTCAGACCATCTTTGTGGCCAAGCAAACAGACAAGATCAATATTGTAAGGTTTACTGCCTAAAATACACTGTTACAGTGTACATAGTGCATTGTTCAGCCCAGGTGTGCAACTAACCGCTCATTAACATATAGGTGTAGGCCTTCCTGTGTGCATGTGCGTATGTTTGCGTGTGCGCACATATATTAAAGGGACATTCCACCCTGAGAGCGTACATGATCCCTAGCGGGTCCATTTGGTTCCATTTGTACGCATCTCAAGAAAAAAAGGCCCTAAAAGAAAAAATCATTAACATGGTGAAACACAACTTGACAATGTCATCAAGTTGTATTTCACCATATTAATGATTTTTTTCAGACCTCCATTTACAGGAAACATAGAATGGGGGAACTTTTTTATCATGTTCTCACTCACAACATCTCTAAGGTATATTAGTGACATAGTATAAAATGTTGAAAATGGGTGGGATTCCCCTTTAACCAAACAGGCAGCGTGTCTGTCTGGTCAATGGAACATGGATGTGGTGGGTTCAGTTCAGCGGCATTTAATCGTGACCGATTTAATTAATTCCCACTCTGCTCCCAGACAGACAGGCCGGCATGCAGCCTCATGCTGAGGCCCGTGCGCTCTAACTAATCACTTCTGATCTGATCTTTAGGCCCAGCCACGTCCACACCACACACCGTACAGCCTGCAGCGGCACATTTCATCCAAAAACATGACTGGAGCAATTAGAACAGAATTGAAGCGTCAATCAATGTCTATAGAAATGTCTACTAAAGCTCTTTCTGAACGCGTTTTATTAATTTATATATAAATATCACACACATGTGAAGTGAGGGGCGCCCTCTTTTCATCTTAGAATATCGATTAGCCTATAACGTGATGTTTGTTTTAAAGCAACGGGTGCTACTGTCCGTGCTAAATTTAAGGTTGGGTTTTCCCCGCCTCAAAACAAACATTATATTTCTCGTTGTTGTCTATGGCGTTTCCTTAAACAAACAATTGAAAAACAAACATGTTAATATGTTTAATGTGAGGCCATAGCACCCTTCAAAAAATAGTAAGGTGGCTGACTAGGCCGGGTCCTTGAAGGAGAATTCTACTTTCCATTTTCATGTGTACAAATGTGAACATTTGCACACTGTTTGTACACACACTGAAAAAAGGGTCCTAATAAAAGAAAAATCATTAACATGGTGAAACACAAGTTGAGGATGTCATCGAGCTGTGTTTCAACATAATGAATTTAATGATTTTTTCAGACCTCCATTTCTAGGAAAAAGAAACAGAATGGGAGGGGGGGCTTTTTATTAGGTCCACACAACATCTCTAAGGCATATTAATGATGACATAGTAAAATGTTGAAAATGGGTGGAATTTCCCTTTAAAGGGGAATTCCACCCATTTTCAACATTTTTTTTGTGTAGTGTACAAATGCAACCAAAATTTGGTTCCATTTGTACACTCTCAGAAAAAAAAGCATCTAAAGAAATCCAATAACATGGTGAAAATGCATCTTGATGATGTCATCAAGATGTTTCACCATGTTAGTGGTTTTCTTCAGACCTCCATTCTTGGGAACTTTTTATCATGTCCACCCAGCACCTCTAGGGTATACTAATGACATATTAGAATGTTGAAAATGGGTGGAATTTCCCTTTAAGTCCGAACCGAACACACAGCCCAGCAGCAAGTCAAATTTGCACCGGTATCGTGTCGTGTGTGGCCATTCATTCATTCATGGAAATGATACTGTAACTGTAACCTTCTCTCACTTGTTAGCAGGCTATAAATCCTTCCATGATCCACCCCTATAGCTGATCATCCATTCATTCATTCCTCCAGACCGGAGGAGGAAACATAAATGCAGGAATGCTACATCAGTCGTTTCACCTTCACTGCGCATCAACATGGCTACAGTGTGGCCGTCTGAAGGAGTGAAGGATGGATGGAGATCAGATGGATGGAAATGGATGATGCATCAGGGGGCGAGCAGTTCGCGACTCGCGCATCGGCAAATTATCACCCCTATCGCCACAATTCCCTTCAAAATATCGGTGATCTATAAAAACAGCCGCGGAGAAGTGGCACTGTTCGTTCGCGCCTCGACGGAAAGGCCCGTCGTGCGTCCCATGATGGTTTGAGTCAGGGCGGATCTAGGCATGGGCATGAGGGGCAATGCCCCCCTAAATGCCCAGTCTGCAACCACCAAACATGATGGCATGCAAAACGATACGAAAGATATTTCAGTGCTTATATTTAAAGTATTTCAAACACTACTGAAAATGGTATGGCCGTCTCAGTAGTGTCGCCCCCTTACCATTTTCTTCTTCCCCCCCAATTGGGAAATGTTACATCCGCCCCTGGTTTGAGTTACAACGTGAAGGGCACAGCCAAGCCTTTATATAGCCGGCTGCAGCTGAGCTGAGCTGATATATATACACACAGGCTGCTACTGTACAATTAAGCTATACCAAAACGCATCGTTACCACACAACATTGGCCTATAACGATGTGTAGCCTACAAACCCTAGGCCATGCTGTGCAAAAAATAGGCGAATAAATGAATGATGTGGCTAAGAAGAAGTCGTTTTAGAGAGGACAATAATAAATAACCCTCTGCTGGCTGTAATTCCACCCTGCATGGGGCGAGTAGCCACAATGTCAGTGATGCTGCTGCCGCTGGATTGCTTCTTGCTGTGCGCGCGCGCGCACACACACACACACACACACACACACACACACACACACACACACACACACACACACACACACACACACACACACACACACACACACAGAGAGACACTTACAATTCCTTTATCAGCATGTTGAGGCTGCAACAAATTCCACAGGGGAGCTATAGAAGAGAAGAGCAGCTCGGCGGGGATCCAGAACAGCGTCTATATATCAGGATGTGTTTCTTTCCTTCAGTGCTCGTTGATCCGTCCGTCCTCCGCGCGGTGGTGGGTCTGATCTCCTCTATGACATTCTACCTCCCAGGTTTTATATAGCTATGGTTATAATGTCACTTCCTTCCTTTCCTTTCCTTTCCCCCGGCTGGCTGGCTGCTGCCGTTTCGCGGTAGCTCCGTACGTGCAGGTTGGCGGTACGTGGTGGAGATCAGCCTCGTACTAAAACTACACCCTCCTCCTCTGCTGTGGCATCATCATCATCATCACCGGCGGTGTGTCGTGTCGTGACGTCGGAGCAGCGAGCGGTCATCCTCCACCAGCACAAAGAATACATGAAGGCTCGGCCCAAATAAATAATGCTTGGACCAGCCGAAATGTTGCGACATTGAGGGGTCAGAAAACCGATATCTCTGGAGGGCTGTTGCAGCCTGAAAAAGGGGACAAAAGAGGGACATTTCCAAAAATTTCCTGAGAGTGTACATATGTGAACCAAATGGACCCGCTTAAAATGGTCCAAAAATATCATTAACATGGTGAAACACAACTTGACCAGGGGCGTTTTTTGCCATTAGGCAGACTAGGAGGGGGCGACCACCAGACATGCTTTAAAGGGATACCATACCAGGCTAATAAGACTATGGATAATTACATTATACTTGTCCTCTATAACTAGAATCGGACATTTAAAACACATATAATATGTTCTTTCCATTTGGTCCATTTGGTAAAGGGGCTCCAGGGAAAATCTTGCCTAGGGCTCGAAATTGCTTAGAAACGCCACTGAACTTGACGATAGGGCCACCATTGGACTGATCCCATAATAAAGTGAACGGAGTTTGCGACGGCGTAACTCTGTCTATACTCAGGGCCAAGTATTATTTGGGCCGAGCCTTCCTGTTACCACCACAAATATGCAGAATACATAATGGTACAGCCTGGATCACCGTTACTCCGCCCGGAGGGGGCGGCCAGAGCGCGCTCTGATTGGCTAGGAGGTTGTCAGGCAACCGCTGGTTTTCCATCCATGTATATTACGCACACCTGTGTGTAGGTATTTTTTGGGGTGGCGTGCAGTACTCTACTAGCTCAACACTTTATCAGACCAGACCAGTGGTTTTCAACCTTTTTCATACCAGGGCCCACTATTTATTCAGAAATTGAGCCACGTACGGACCACCATTTGATGTCATTTAAGTCCCACGGACCAAAACCTAAAGATTTCTTTTGCTTTTGTCCACAATTCCAGGCTAGATTTCGAAAACTGTATCTTGACTTGTACATAGGCCTTTGATGAATGATGGTGAATATTTTAACTCGTTAGTGTAAATATGTTTGTTGCAACAGACACGCAGCATGCATAAAGCTAAAGGTGAGAGGAGAGATTTTTTTTTTTTTTTTTTTTTTTTTTTTTTTTTGAATAATGAAATGGTGTTGGTTTAGTGGTGCCACAATTGTAGTTAGTAGTGTTTTAAATATACTGTAAGCACTTTAATTTGAAATATATCCTGCACCATGTTTGGTAGGGTAGTTAGGGCATTTAGGGGGGCATGCCTTGCCCCCCATGCCCATGCCTAGATCCAGCCCTGCCACAATGTTGTTAATGTATGTAAATATGTAGCGCTCACAGAATAACCAGGATTGTTTTCTGGTGCCACATATTTAGATTTTTATTTTAACAGGTGTTCATTCTGAAATGCAGAAAATAACAACACAAGGGGTCAGACAGAGAATGGTGGCTGTTTCTCTGCAGACTGTCTCTGTACATTGAATTTCCAAAATATTCTCCAAAATTATCCATACAAATAGAAACAATCTAATTAGCATATTCATATAACCATAGTCCATTTCAATTATATTTAGTATCAATCTTCAATTACCATTAACTCAATTAGGTCCCAAAATAATAAATGCATATTCCCCAGCCATAGTAACATACAGTGTATTCATGTCAAATAAAGAAATAAACCTTAACAGTCCAGTAATTCTGTTCATAACACTTACTACAGTAATGTAGACATATAGTACACACACTATGTAGCAATTAGCTTACATGACCCACAGTGACACAATGGCCACCACAGTACACCCCTATGAGTACACCAACCAGGCCTATACTGCTGTAGAGGTCAACCTATAGCTAACCAGCTAGCCACAGTGTACCATGCATGTTATTTCAGAGTTATCTCATTAGCTTTCTTATTATAAACAAACCAAACAAAAAACAGTTGTGTATTGTCACAGACAAGCACAATAATATACAGTGTTCATGGGTTTTGCACTATATCTCACCTGAAATGCAGAAAATTATAACACAACAGGGTCAGACAGAGAATAATTGCTGTTTCTCTGCAGACTGTCTTTGTACATTGAATTTCCTGCCCAAAACCCTTTCAGAATAAAAGCAGTGGAATTCGTTTCTAGAACAGACCATAAATTCAATGGACAACAGTGCCATCTTGTGACCCTATTTGGTAGTGTTTTGCACTGCAGTCTGGTGTAGCAAAATAACTGTATATTGGACTTAAATACTGGACAATAAAAATAACAAAAACATGCCAAAAACGTTTGAATAGGGGTCTCTGTGAAACACAAGACTTTAAGAAACATTACAGAATGTGGCCAGACATGTTCCATATCGCCACATCTACACATGATTCAAACATATATATATAAAAAAAAAAACACTCAAACAGACATTTCCACTAGGCCAGAAGGCCCAGAACTGATACCTAATTAATTCATTAATTATTAGGCCTTTTTGTAACATATAATATACTGTATTGCCGGTGTGTGTGATTTTGAAAATATGATGGTTGGAGTTGGAGAATAGGGATGAGGGACGTTCATAAAAAAAAAAGACTGCATGTGTTTTGGCAAGCACATGGTTTTGTGGCATGCTGTGTTTTGGCTTGCTTTTGAGAGCCAGCGAAAGCAATCCTCGGTCGAGCATTGCCCCTCCTGGAGCTTGGGGCATGGTGTGGCATGCTGTGTTTAAGTCGGGTTGTTTTGGCATCCATGGATGTTGGATGCTGTGTTTTGTTTGTTTGGGCATGTGGATGACGTGGACATGGTTGTGGTGGCATGCTGTGACCATGCTGGTCTATCTTTGGCTTTTCACTGCATGTGATAGAGATGAATAGGAACTTATAGAACAGCCTACTGCGTTAGTTTCATTTATCCTAGCCAGAACACACTGGATTTGATGATTAAAATACCAATGCTTTGAACATGAATGCAGCCCCACCTATTTTAAAGTTCAAACTTGATCGCCACAGGGGTAAAGGCCCCTTAGACCCTTGTGGGGAGTCTGACCGTATTCGGCATGCAACATACAACATACAAAAATAAATTTTTGGAGATTGAAATTGAATATTGTGTGTGTGTGTGTGTGTGTGTGTGTGTGTGTGTGTGTGTGTGTGTGTGTGTGTGTGTGGTGTGTGTGTGTGTGTGTGTGTGTGTGTGTGGTGTGTGTGTGTGTGTTTTGGAGATGTGTGTTATGATTTTTTGTGCTGCGCAAACCAGTTTTTGTTTAAGCATTTGAGAAAAACTGTAATACAGGCTCACTAACTGATGGAACAAAAATAAGTGTGGCCGTCTAAACAAATCAATATATCTTTATTTTCAATTGCATCCATATTAAAATAGTAATGCCTCTAGAACAACAACAACAACAATACTTTCTCATACATGAAATAAAAGGATCACTACAAACCATACAACACAAATACATTTGCCAGCGAAAGTTAGACTTAAACACATTGTTTAGTTCATGATAGCAGAATGAAATAAATAGAGGCCTCTCATTACATTGGGATTGTGTTCAAATAAGTGATGTGACACAAGTGCTGAACTCGTGACAGCTTGGCCCCAAATTCCTTGCTCAGTGGTTTGCCATTTTAGCTCCTGGATTCAAACCTGGAATTTGTGTACAAAATTTCTCCTGGTTCTTTACACCTGTAAACCTGTGAAGTGACAAATAAAGCTGATTCAGATTCTGAATGGGGTGCTGTCCGAGTGTCTGTTGTTGGAGTTTGCGTGGTCTTGGTATGTTTATGTGGGTTTCCAGTTTCCTCCCACACCAAAAGACATGCGGGCATCATCCTGATAAAGCCCTGAATCAAGACACTGGCCTCACAAGTTACAGATGAACCCTGGGCGTGCTGCGCTGTAAAACCCTGAGTGTGCAAATGGAGCCAAATGGACTTGACCACTGTCAGAGTTAATGGATGCATGAACACTGAGGAATTTACTGTGTACTTAAGCGGCTGTCCCTGCTCCTAATAATTGAGTTAGGATGGTTCAAATACAGAGGAGAAATCTCCCCACAGGGATCAATAAAGCATAACATAACACCTTACGTTTGAAGGGTGAAGAGGAGCTAAAGTGCTGCATTTTACTGTGTCAGTGTACTGTGGGTAGATGGATGTGAATAACTTTTGCTGTGAGGAAAAGATATCCATCACAATATTTAGAGGGCTTTACTTATTATTACTGTTTAATAATAAACCCAGTCAGTCCATAGAAATTGGCAGGCATCTTTGTGGTGCTGTTCTGTAGCACTTGGTGATTGCTGAAGAGATCTTCACTCCTGTATGATATTATAATCATAAGGCACATCTGGTTAATAATAATATTATACAATAAATTAGTTAAGAGAAGATTCTCAGAGAAATAAATACAGCAACAACTGTGTACTTTCTTCTGCTTTTTTGCCCTGTGTTATTTCCTCCCTCCAGCAGAGGACAGTAAAAGCCACTAGGAAAGAGACACTACAAACGCTTGACACTAGCATCTGTGTGATATACAGTACAGAAAAACAACGTTTGCTATAACAAATTCACTGTACCTAAAACCGCTTTTACTAATTATACTCAATCTACGATATCACAGAAACACTGTGATGTCAGCCAGATGTCCTCTACTAGGATTTGTATTAGGATTTGACCCTAATACATGTATGCTTACACAATATTCCACAATAATATTGGTTATGTTCTGCAACCCTATCAAAACATTTCAGGTCTAAGCCCTTAGATGAACTATGCCATCATATTTCAAAAAAATAATAACAAAAAAACCAAACAAACAATATTTAGGTACAGTAGCAGCACCATGGTGGGCACAAGACGTGGTGTTGAAGTGATGAGTAGGTGATGGACAGTCACCGAGCCGTTTTATATTCTGCTCTCTTCCATGAAGTGTTGATGATGCTTGGGGACCGAAGAGTCATGTTTTTAGGAATCCAAAGATAAAAAGAGGTGAGGTGAAGGATTTTCGGGGGGCAACACAGAGGAGACAAACCTCTTCCCTTTCACAGTCTTTCCTTCCACTCTCACTCTTTCTCTCTCTCCCTTTTAAGTAGCATCTGGTCCATCCATGGTGGGTCTTTTGAAGAAGAGATATGACAATCTGTGTGTTTGTGTGTGCATGCGTGTGTGCATGCATGCATGTATGCACCCATGTGTATTTGTGCATACATGCGTGCATGTGTGAAAGAGTGGGGGCGCGGGGGATAGATACTTGTATAAAATCTATCTTTCTTTCTTCTTTGTCCGTCTAGACAAAGGCCTCAGGCAATTCAGAGCCATTGATTTTCATGTAGATCTTGGCGTCGTTTTCCTTTTCGTGTTGTTCCTTGTAGAGGTTGCGTCTGTAGAAGAGCAGGTAGGCGGGAAGAAGGAAACCCAGCATACTGACTCCCAGAAGTCCAACATTCACCTGGTGGGAAAATGTAACTTTTAGTGAACCTATTGGCAAGTGTGTCCGAATGTTAGGTTTACAAAGACAAAGGTTACGTTTAGGGGTTAGGTTTAGTTGCGGCTGATGAAAAAAGGTCACAACCGTTTCCCAAACGTATTGTAAACCGTTGCGCTTGTTTCACGGTCGCTGGGTTTCCCAACCTATAAGCTTCGGTCACTAGATGATTTCGTTGTCTCTCTGCATGTTTATGTGTGTGTGTTTGGGTTTTTGTATGTGTGCGTACGTGCATGTGCGCATGTGTGTGGGACGGATAAGAGTGACTTTGAGGTGCTCATGTGGACGTGCATGCATGAAAGAGAGATTGATCGAGAGAATGTTCCCACATTTTCATCTTAGATTTCATAGCTACTGTAGCCACGGAACATGTACTGTATGTGTACTAGCCTGGACCCCAGCCTCACTTGCCATTGCAAATTCAACTTATCAATGTTACCGGAAACTTAGTATGGTGAGTACCTGCTTGGCTCAAATTTCTCTGACGTCACGCGCTGCATGTCACCGTTGTTTCAGATTTGTTGTTGTTCCAGCGAAGGTAAACTGTTTTTTCCCCAAACAAATCGGAAGCCTCTACAGTATTTTAAGCTTCATAAGCCACACCCACTCGTGGAGATGGGCTCCTTGTCAGATGGAGTTGCTAAGTTGAAGTTGAATTTGAACTTCAACATAGAAATGTCTGATACTAGGCTAGATGTGTACAACATAGTGTGTATTCTTACCCATAGGGGGTCTCCCTCCAGGGGTCCCATCATGGCCATAAACAGGGGTTGTTGCAGCAGAGCGAAGACAGCGCTGACCAGGGACTGCATGCCTGTTAGACTACCAAACTGGTCTGAGGGATATCTGGGGGGAAAAGTTATGAATTCATTATTATTCTCAGGTGTAATGGTAGCTCATCCTGTTAGAACAAACACCATGTGCTCCTTGTGACCTGTGAGTCTTGCAAGTCTCTGTTCTCTAAATCTAATAAAAACTTCTCTCAGGATCCCTTTTCTACTGGTTGGGAACCGCTTCAGTTCTCTTTGGGTTTTTGTCCACGGGCCTGATGGTGTGTGCAAAACCATAAGTAATTTATACTAAATTGTTCATAGGATATTATATATTATAATAGGATACAATATTTGTGGATTAATATATGATAAATCTTCCACATTAGTAGCTTTTCCCCACATTCTCTATTTTTCCACCTTTAAATCTACTATTTCAGAAAATGTGTATTACAATAAATCATTGTCTTCATGTAAGTAATCAGCTGGGGAAGTTACATGATTTTCATGGTCAATAGTTATTGACTAGCTATTAAATAAATGTTTTCCTATTCCCCTAATTTTTATGTCAAATCCTACTGTAGTAGAAAATTACAAAAGGTTCATAATCATAATATTGTATTTATATTAACGATATAGGACATTTAATATAACTATGATTTTGTACACTCAATTCATAACTAACATTCCAGTTTTTGGATCATTGCTGGCTCATGGGCAAAGAAGCAAAAAGAACTGAACCAGTTCCCACCCATCCTGCTTTCTCAGCATAAATCTGCCCGCTACTAAACATTTGGGTCACGAGAATTAGCTTCCCTCTATGCCTCTGACTCATCATGAAACACACGTATTTTTCTGCTAAACAACATCATCTGTCATGAAAGCTGACTCGAGAGTCAGCACTTAGTCAGCATGGCTGATAACGTGCTGAGCAACATTTTACTTCTTGTACCTGTCACTTTAATTGAAAGGGATACGTATTTTATTTATACATCTGTCGTGTTTTATGGCAGGAAATGAATAAAGATGGACACATTTGCTCCTTGCTTCTCCATCACGCTGGTACAGTATGTGGGAGTTTGTGTGTCTACTGTCTACCATTGATCCTATAGCCTTATCAAACAGACTGTTTACTGCTATGTGTAATCACAGCTGTTTGCCTGTTTTGTGAAAAGGCCAACATTTGTTACAATTCTGTAACACCTGATTCTGCTGACATTTTCCTATATTCTTGTGCAATATCAGCAACTATACAAACAGTAAATGCAACTAAAAACAACTGTATGTGCACGCACGTGTGCATGTGCCTGTGACTGTGTGTGCGTGCATCTCTTACACAGCAGCGTAGAGACCTCCGACAGCAGAGTGGACAAATCCTCTGACCACAGTATGTAGGAGGAAGGACAGAATCTGAGAAAACAAATATCATGACTTGTATGAGTATTATTCTGTTACGCAATATGAAACATTACTGATTTACATCAACTAGAACTGACATGGAAAACAGAAAAATATACTATTGCTAGCAGGCAAGCCATCGCCATTTAAAAACATTGTTCAAGCAGCTAAGTTTTTTTTTCCTATTTGAAAACATTTTTGAATAGTTGAAATGGCCTGTCTATAAGCTCAGAATGTGTCAATGTAGATGGGTTAGCCAAAATATTAAAAATGTTTTTCAAAATATTAAAAAGAGCAAAGAAGTTTGGGCATAAAGGGTTTAGTGGTGATGAAAATTGAGCCCCGAGTTACTGCATGTTTTGTTTTGTGGGTAGCTACTACCTACCCTAGGGGGCACATGGTGAACATGCAAACTGTACATAGAAAGGCCCTTTTGACAA
The DNA here is from genome assembly GCA_039105355.1 of Benthosema pterotum. Classification (NCBI taxonomy): domain Eukaryota; kingdom Metazoa; phylum Chordata; class Actinopteri; order Myctophiformes; family Myctophidae; genus Benthosema; species Benthosema pterotum. The sequence goes on along the minus strand of CM076975.1, from coordinate 34,354,690 downwards.
CCCCAACTAGGTCATGGGCAGTGGGATGCGGAGGAGAGAACACAACCCCAGTGGCCACGGTGTCCCCAGCGGGAATTGAACCTGAGCAAACAGTGCTACTGATTGCGCCCCCCCCAACCACACCCCGCACACACACAAACGCACACACTCACGCTTACCTGCAGTTCAAGGTTGGGCACAAGACAGGTGATTCCAAATCCTACCAATAGGAGATTAGTGACGACAAACGCTCGCATGGCATTGGTCACCTTCTGGATCTTTTTGTCTCTGCGTTTCTTCTGGGGCTCGCCCCTGGTTTGTGGGAAGAGACAAGGGAAAATACAGGAAAGAATGATTAAGATGAACATGACTGCCATTTAATACAAGCAAGACGGGCAAACGCAGCTCGCAAATCAACGATAAAACTACAGCGGTGTCCGTGGGGCATCTGTAGCGGTGACCGCTGGTCACTGGACTACTTGGAACGATGCAGAGAGCAATTACAAGGTTTGTACAGAATATTGTACACATTTGGCTCATTTGCCAAATGTGTCTTAAAGGGTTTTGGATCATGATGCTACAGATAGGAACTGTTTATTTTTGCACCGTTTACTTTACCCCCTGTAGGTCCTTTCTAATTATCTCCTCGATTAATGATCCGTACCTGAATGTCCTCAACAAACTTTGTTCTTCCCATTAGGACTTAGAGATTAATGCTGACAGTGACTCACTTGCTGGAGGGCTCCTTCTCTTGTTCTCCGTCATCACATTCCTTTAGCTTCCAGTCCATGATCTGTCCGATCACTGGGGTTGTCATCAAGCACAGCAGCTGCAGCATGCCGAAGATGGAGGAGTAGAGACTCACTGGAAGAGAGAGAGAGAGACGGAACAGGATTTAAGATGAAGAGTGAATGCAGTGACTAGAAGATATGGAGAGAAATTAGTAATTGACTGGGGTTACAGGAACAAGAGGGACAACAAGGGTAACAGGAAGTCTCGGACCAAATAATACTCTGCCCTGAGTTACGCTGTTGCAAACTCTGTTCACTTCATGGGCTCAGGCCAATAGCGGCTCTATCATCAAGTTGTGTTTCACCATGTTAATGAGTTTTATTTTTCTGAGAGTGTCCAAAAGGAACCAAATGGACCAGGGGTCCATTTGGTTCACATTTGTACACTCTCAGGAAGAAATCGGAAAAGTCTTTTGTCCCTTTTTCAGGCTGCAACAACCCTCCCGAGAATTCAGTTTTCGGACCCCTTAATGTCACAACGTTTCGGCTGGTTCGAGTATTATTTGGGCCAAGCCTTCATGTATTCACAACAACAACAACAAAAACAACACTTGCTGGGAAGCGTTTTTCCTGATAATATTGCGTGGTTAAATATGTGTCACATATTGTCTCTGCACATGGAGTCCCGGCATGGCCCAGCAGAGTAGCAGACTATTGCAGCGTGTCACTCCATGTTTCCCGCCAGTCCCCACTACTACTGCTTATTACATGGCTTGGTTGAATGCTTGATTCTGAATGGTCAATCGCTGAAGTCATCATGTTCTGTTCTGGATAATGACTGCCCCACGATAACAGAGCACTGATTATTTACTGATTTACTGCTGTCTCCAACATGGCAGCCATATAAATGCACACAATCTCATCTGCAGCCCACAGCTGCTGGCTAAACCTTGCCCTCAAAAATGTTGCCCCCCCCCCCCCCCCCCCCCAAAAAAAAAAAAAAAAAAACGCGAAAATGTCCCTTTAAGATTTTTGTTGAGTTTGGGCCAATGTATTAATTTTGTTTAGAGCTCAATGACAGGCCATTTACAGGGCAATATAACAACAGCAAGGGGAGAAATGTTAATCTAAATGAAAGTTTTAGTGTGTCTAATAGTGTTAGACAGTGATGGTTAACTTGGCTAGAGTTACTCTACTGAATATCACATCTGTAATCGCAAATGCTATGGTTAAATGCTAACTCTGAAACAATGTTTTTCAACCAGTATTCCATAGAGGGGAATTGTGTTATTAATGGTTCTCAAAGTGTGGTCCAGGCTCCAGGTGTCCTTGAAGAAGACCCAGGGAATCCCCAGCAAAATGTTTAATAGTTAGATCTGTTTAGTTCAATTTGTAGAGAATCAAAGTTGTGGGGTGTGTGGGTGTTAAATGCCTTCATGTGTGTCTTAATTGCATTACATCAAATTAGGGGTCCTTGAAATGAAAGACTTTGAGAACCACTACCTAAAATCTTAATTTTAGGCAAAGTCTTAATCGGTTGAAAACCACATTTTTAAAGTGACCAGTGATGTTAATGCTGAATGTAATCTACTGTAGTCTTTCTTACCCAGCTCCATTCTCTCCACTGCAAATGAAATTATAACCCAGTGAGTCTGATTGGTTTGACACCATGAATCATTATGACTGCTATTTGATATACTGCTAACTGCTATATACATTATTATGTAATACTGTTATAAGACAGTACATACAGATACTGTATATGGGCTTTATCAGATCATATTGACATTATTTTGACGAGTATTTCTGTCTACTCCACGCACGCATGCACGCACGCAGCACGCACGTGCGAACACACACACACACACACACACACACACACACACACACACACACACACACACACACACACACACACACACACACACACACACACACACACACACACACACACACACACACAGACCTGTGTTGAGGTCTCCTCCACTGAGGGACTCCAGGATGCTGTTCATGGCTCCCATGTAGAAGATGAGACGTAGCTGTGTGATGGACATGGTGACCAGGCTGAGGATGAAGATGGTTGTGGTGATGGTCTGCATGAAGGACTGAGCTGTATGGACACACACACACACACACACACACACACACACACACACACACACACACACACACACACACACACACACAACACACACAACACACACACCACACACACACACACACACCACACACACACACACACACACACACACACACAAACATTTCTTTGTTATTCTGTGTTCAGAATGGAAGTTTATTACTGGTAAGAATGTTTCATTGCTTTCATTGTCTATATCAGTGGTTTTCAACCTTTTTGACACCATGGCCCACTGTTTATTCAGAATCTGAGCCACAGACCACCATTTGATGACATGTTATCCCCGCAGACCCCAAAACTAAAGATTTATTTTCGTTTTGTCCACAATTCCAGGCTGGATTTCGGGAAACTAAACAGTTAAACATAGATCAATCAAAATGAGAAATCCTCTACATTCTGTAGTTGTGTAGACTTGGCTAATTCAGATGATGAATATTTTAACTCTTGAGAGTGTTAAATTAAATCAAATGGACCCGCATTTTAAGCTCTCAAGGAGTTCCACCTGGTTAACCAACCTTCCAACATTTAGCCGGGGACCACCTGGAACCCTCTCAAGTACCACTGGTGGTCCCCGGACCACTGGTCTATATTATGGGCTCTAATACTAACTGCATCAGTGCATCATCCTTACATTCCCCCTTGGGCTTGCACTCCAGCTCCAGGTCCATGGTAGAGAGACAGAGCTTGTTGCCGTCCTTGGTGGCCAGTTCATTGTGCTTCAGGCTGTGACCCACGCTGAGACGGCGGCCCACGGTCGTCACCTGACTGTAGAACTGCTTGCCTGTGATCTTGTGGTCGAATCCCATCCAGCTGAACTTGACCTTGACGCTGTGATGACGAATAGAGAGGTGGTGGAGAGGCCGGAGGCGGGGAGGGAGGAACGGAGAACAAGAACAGAGTGAGTCAAAGCTAGGGAATAGAGGCCAGGGTTGAATCCTGATGACCGTGTTTGTGTTTTTCATGAGAATGTTTGTGTTGGAGGTGCAAACAAATGACTTCTGTGGATTTGTGTGGCTCTGGATCATCAACAAATATATTTGGGTGTTAATAATTTGCTATACTATGATACTTTGGTCATAGTTTTCTCATAGTATATACAAATATATCAGTTTATACGATCCGTCACAATCTCAGTTCTGACAGCTGTGTTACGTTGTACCTAAAAGACAATGTTGTACTTGGCCATGCATGTACCCAAATACCAGCATCTCAAAGAATGTACGAATGTGAAGAATGTGTAATAATGTTCTAGTGTTCTTTACTTCTTTCTCAAGTTCAAGTGACCATACCCAGCTCGGTTGCATTCTCTTACAGTATATTGCCTTATGTTTCCATATTTTTCTAGATTTAGAATCAAGAACCAATCTGAGGTTGTTTAGCAGTACTATCTGTACTTGTACACAAGTGTTTGTACTTTGGATAATGTCACTGCATTTCTAGGAAGAGAAAGTGTACATTATGCCATGTGAGAGTGTCTAGTCAACACCAACTCGGGACTGAAGCGCTGCCTGCCCTCCACACTCCACAAATCTAAATCCATCGTTATGGAACGTAAATGATGAATGAACCACTTCAGCTCTGTCTTTCAAGTACAGTAAAGATAGCCGATCTACAAAGTCAAAACATCGCCACAACATGCAACATGTGAAATGTTGTGTCAAGCTACTTCCAAAGCATACAGTCGGGTTTAGCAAGTGTAGCATTTCTAGCTGACCTCTGTTACATTATTTATCAGCAGTCTGACTTTGACCTGGAGTTTCACCTGCCATTACACGGCATGCTTGATTGCACATATTGCATAAGAATGTTCAACCAAAGGGCCTTTAAAAACAATAACGAGGTTCAAGGAACATAAAATGAACAAGGCCGCATTTAATGAAACTAAACTGAAGAATATATGACCTAGGTTGAAGAGCGGCTTATTTTTACTACACTGCATGTTAATTTGTGAGTCTTTTCTTAAGGCCTGTTTTGACCCTCATGTACAGATTTTCTGCTTGTGCTGCCCGACTGCAAGATGATAAAATATGTACTTACGTGTAATCCATGTGCTCTGGTCCTGGGAATGGCTCCAGAGGCCAGTTTAAGTAACAGTTCAAGAAGACGAACAGGCAGCACGCTGCCCAAGTCACCATGATGGTGATGAAGGGTATACCAAGGTCATAGAACACCTACACAGAAAAGATCAGGCATAGTCAACTACTGTACACTCATGGCAAAGTTATATACTGCATGTTTCATAAATAGGTCATCAGTGCACCAGGAGATGAGCTAGAGTGCAATCTTCATATAGGAACATATTGTAGTATATATTATAGGGAGACCGAAAAATATTTGTATTTAACCCAAACCCTTAACAACAACAATTTGAAGATCTACCAAGCAGCTCATAATGAGACGATTATTTCCAGTAACTGGCAGTACAATGCCCTACATTACTTTCACCTTCCAAAAAAAAACCCTTGTCATTTCATCATCCACTCAGGCTTATGTGAACACCGAAGGCAAGTTTCTCAATTCAAAGTTGAGATATTTCATATTAATTTTAGTTCCCACTTCCTATACAACGAACCCATTGCATCTTCAAACTCGTCTTTACCATGCTAGATTCACCGAAAACACAGGCGAGTGATAAATTTAACAGCTTTGAAAAAGTTCAAACCATTTATTTTATAACTACGGGCTGTTTGTTACCTTAACACCAGGGAATGTGACAGCTGAGGAGGCATAGGACCCGATCATCAGGGCAATGAAGGTGGAGCGTAGGTCCCCAAACATGTTTGACACCTATGGAGGAGAAAAACAAAAAACAAGGGAAAACTGTGAAACACCAGGTTTTTCTCTTATGGCATATCAACAACAGCCAATTGCACAAGTTCTGAGAAAGGTGTCCGAGACTGCACAGACTCACAGAAGTTCGGAATTTGCAGGTTTATTTAAAGATATCCGATCGATACACTCAGGTGAGCTTCTGATTCTGAGCTTGTAAATCTGCCATATGTGAAAGATTGTGAAACATCTTATAATCTCTTGGGGATTCTGGACACAATATGAATGTGACCATTTTTGGGGCCATTGACATAAAAATGTTTCCATCATTTCCTTAATTTGGGAGTCTTGTCTAGTCGTCATAGTTTCCAATAGTAGGACAGTGTTGTTGTCGTTTTTTTTCCCCCAGAGAGAAGAATATTGTGTGCTATATTTGTCTGGAGAGAGCTTTTTGGAATTTGGTTGGTGTTTATGTGAGCTCTGGGCTGGGGGGGGGGTGAACTGTGTCACCAGGGTCCTGAGAGTGCAGCAAGTAATTAGTAGCACGTCTGCACTAGCTGTTGGAAGGGGACCACGCGTGGACCAATCCAGAACCAATCAAACGGGTAGAGTGCAAGAGCCAAGAGAGAGAGATGTGCCAACAAACTAGTTATAGGTCTGATATTTTAATATTTCTATCCTCTTTTCAGAATTGAGTAATAAAAAATCTTGGACAGGGAAGAAAGGGAAAACACTAGACACTGGGGTGCTGGTGGGCAATTACGATGGCATTCACAAACTGCTCTTGTCTTCAAGTGGTTGATCAACAACAAGGACCAAAACACTCAATTACATAACTATGAGAGAGAGGGGGTAGAGTACTGCATGCACAGTTGCACATTGAGGCAGCAACTATTGCATCTTTTCTACTCCAAATAAGCGTTGTGAAGTTTATAGGCCGATTGGCGATTTTCACAAGTCTCAGAAAACATTTTGCGAAAATGTGAAAATCTTTTAAAACAGAGGAAAATGTGCCAAAAGGTCTTTCTGATATGCTACAAGCTAGCCTATCTGTTATTTTGGAGCGGGAAGGTGACCTGACCACACTGGAGTCCTGAGGGCCTGCACTGTTCTCTTTTGTTAGGCAACAACACTGCAGTCAGCTGGGCATGACGGACTAATGTACGCTGGTCCCCGGATAGATTAATGAATACAGATGATTAACTCGCAAGGTACTGAACACATCCTAACTTGAATAAAATTATATAACACTCAACTCCCACCTTTCTGTGTTCTTTAATTATTGTTGATTTCCTTTCATTGTTCCTGTATTCTTTCATTTGTCTTATTTTTTAAATGTTTTGTGTAGACACATGTTGTTAGACAACTCTTTACCCGGAATTCTTTCGTGCCCCATTCTGTTTCTCTCTGCCCCCAATTTCTCTCTCTCTCTCTTTCATTCTCAGTTAGTTGCCCTGTCCCCATTCTCTCTCACTCTCTCTCCCTCTCCCCTCCTCCCTCTCTCTCTAATCAGACCAGACACTGAGTTCCTGAAGCGTGAGATGTCCTATAACACATAACGTTTGTCTTGACCTGACATTTGAGGAGTACATCAATTCAACAGGGAGAGAACGAGAGGAGGGTGTTTAATAGGTAACAGAGATGCACGAAACCGTTTCAACACCCATGCAGGAAAAACTCTCCGGAGACCATGGTACAAAAACAGCCCCCTAATTCATGTTTTTTTTTCTCCATCACTGACAGAGGGGGGCCAGCCACTAATACTGTCCTAACAAAGCTTGAACTTAGTAGAGAGAGATTTAGGTGCAACAGTTACAGAAGGACATATAAGGGGATGAATCTCACAGCCCTAGAGCGATGAGGCAAGTGCGCAGTTTATTGGGAGATTTACTGGCACGGCACCCCTCTCTTGTGAACTGTGTCACCATGGTACAACCCAGGATTGTGGTGTGGGTCACTAAAGACTGAACCACTGATAGAGAAGAGGGAAGGGACAGGAGAATGAAATGCAAAGGAATGTGAAGGAAGGTAAAAGGGTGATGATTTGTTTTTTGTTTTTGTTTTTTCCTTTAGATTATGTTCAATTCTGGGGACCAGGGTCCTTGACAGGGTTCCGGAAGGTCCCAAGCTGAATGAGTGGTTACAGTAGGATCTTAATGTGTGTGTGTGTGTGTGTGTGTGTGTGTGTGTGTGTGTGTGTGTGTGTGTGTGTGTGTGTGTGTGTGGTGTGTGTGTGTGTGTGTGTGTGTGTGTGCGCGCGCGTGTGTGTGCGCGCGTGTGTGTATGCGTGCCTGCGTGTGAAATGGTGAGATACAGAGACAAATAAACAAGGGATAAACTTTCATGGTGTTTCTATCAAACCACAACAGGGAGAGAGGATGGATTTCTTATTTGGAAGGGTGATAATGAACCATCCCTCCCTCCCTCCCCACACCCCTCCTGTCCAAAGTCAGGATGTGTGTGTTGTTGTCAGGAGGACAGAGTACACTACAGGGCAGCCAGTGAAAAACACAACAACAACAACAACACAGCAATAACAGAATGTCAGACAAACATCTGAAGTCACTAGTAGAGAATAGCCCTAGTCCAATAGTACTTGCTTTTACTTACATATTCAAAGCACAAAGTACATTTACTTTTTAATATCAATGCATTGCTGCATTAAAATGAAGGCATTAAACTTAAGTCATGTAGATTGTAGTTTGTCTATATTTTCGCACACACACACACGCACGTGCACGCACACACACGCGCACACACGCACACACGCACACACACTTACCGTGAGAGAGGTAAACACCAAACACATGCCCCCAAAGCCGTTGAAAGTCAGAGCGATGAATATGAGCACAGAGAGTTCTGTGAATTAACCATACATAACCAGATTACAAATACATTAAATGGATGGTGTGAATGTTAGCATCCCATATTCCGAGGATGAAGAACATTCAGTAAAAAGTAAAACATCTGACCACCTGATCACCGCAGCCGTGTGGGTGCACTGTGCCTTTTCAGACCATGTTTATATGATTGATAAATCATTTGAATTTGAGCATTACATTTTGGGTTTAAGATCTGATCGGGATTGTGTTGTAATCAATGAGTCATCTGGCAGGGAAATACTTATTCCGCCTTTTTGGTTTCCTGCCTGATGATTACAAATCAGTGACCACAACATGACGTGAATTACCATCCACACCAGACCGGTTCAAACAGCAATTTTTGAACACAGACCAGGCTATCCTATGAAGTACAAAGGCTGGTGAGGTGAGGTTAAGCTCATTGGAACCCAGCCCCAACCCACAGGTCGGTATATATCGCTGGTAATACTGCTGCACACCAATCAATCAAATCAAACAAAGTGTGGTTGAGGAAACATGGGGGTTCTACTTGTCTGTGATAGCTTGGTCAATGCTCAGGGCACAGTTAATGTCACAAATGAATGTCAATAATTGTCATTGTGCTTTGGGGTGCTGCAGGTTTTCAACATGAATTTGGGAACACTGACAATTAGCCTGGATTTACAGTAAGGTTTTATGATATTCTCAGAAATGTTTAAAATAACTCCTTGGTTCATTTGATATGTGTTGTAATTCATAATAATATGTATTATATCATGAACATCTCACAAACGTTCAGACTCCACTTACCATTAGGTTTGTAGGCTCCATATGCGATGAGCAGGCAGGAGAAACCAAAGCATGTACTAAAAGAAGATAAATAAATATAGGGCCTTTATCCAAAGCATTTTACATAGGTTGTGCACTACATTCACACGTGCATTCATGCACTGATGGCAGAGGGAACCATGCAATTAAGGAACCAATCTGCACATCGGCAGGTTCAGCGTTTTGCTCAAGGACATGTCAACACTAAGTCTAGGGGAGAACTGCGTGTATGACTCTTCCCATCCAGGCGCTCTTTCCTGCCCTGAGCCACTATACCGCCGATATAGCATCATGTCACATTCATATGTTTCATAAAATATATCCACTAAGCTGCATCTGGCTGCAACACATTTTCACGTCCCCCTTTTATGCCCCCAATACAAATCTATCAGAATCCTAGACAAACCCTAAACAGCTTTTAACAACTTGAACCAACAAGCTCAAGACGTGTCGACATGTCTTGAGCTGTATAGTAGGGCTATTTTTGGAGTAGACAGAAAGAAGCGGTCTGAGTACAGTTGAAACTCAAGTTCATTTCACTTTAAATAAGGCTGTTGAAAATAACAAGCATTAATGATTGTTGGTGATTAATCTGATTATAAAATGCAATTAACTCATGTGCACACTGACTCAACCCACTGAACATTTCCTCATTGAAAGGATAGCCCAGTTTTACGGAGACATACTGTATACAGTAGCTGTGTGTCTCCTTGTAACCAGAGCCATAGAGTATAACTCGAGGGATCTACAAGCATTGGGGGCTTATAGACCACCTATTTTAATCAATATTTAAAAAAAAAAGAAAAAACAGAAAAAAAAAAACAGATTATTTTTCTTTTTTAAATGTTCAAATCCTGTACAGGAAAACATTTTTTAAAAATTCAACAGCCCTAGTTAAAAGGGGTGCTTTGAAATGACCTTTGATTGCTATGTCTGCCTTTACCTGCCCAGCAGTCGTAGTTTGCGAGGCCCGTATTTGTCCATGACAATGCCGAGCGGCAGAGTGATGGCGGACAGGAGGAAGGAGCCCACGGTGAAGGCCAGGTTCAGCTTCTCATCCTGCTCCTTGCAGATCAGCCAGCCGTTCATCCTCTGGTTCCCGTCCATGGGGACCAGGGGCCTCATCTCTACGCCGTCCCCGAGACCCACCACTGCCGCATCATCACTCCACTGGTACTCACGGTAGTCATCATCACTATCAGCAGGTGCAGGGGTGGTAGTCTGGTTGAAGAAGGAGCTGTTACCTGAAGACAAAGGTAGGATCATAGGATGGAAGAAAGAAGAAGGATTAAGGATTAAGGTTTGATAAAGTTTGAGCTAATTACTGGTAAGCCATGATAAGATCAGTTAAGCTATTTGGTTTCTATTTCAGTGAGTCACGTATACAGCCGAAAGGATCAGTGTGCCGTCAGAAGCTCAAGATCTGTAAATGTCAAATAAGGGGAGTAAGTAAGAGTAAGTAAGCAAGATCCTATACACAGTTAGGTAACAGAAAAACTCGGCCCAAATAAAAGTTGCCCATGACTATAGACAGTCACGCCGTGGCAAAATCCATTCACATGGGATCAGTCCAATGGCGGCTCTTCTTTATCTTTATTTAGATTTGTTTTGTAATACCTGTATTAGGATATAGCACAAACATCAGGCAACAGCCCAGCTTTAACATTTATATATTCCTTTATTTTAGATAATTTAGTCCAGCATAAACACTAACAACCCAGCTTTGATGATTATAAATCCCTTTAGTAGGCCTCTAGGGCAATAGTAAACATTGCTATGTTGTAAACAATGTGACGTAGGTGTGAGGCCCATGTGGCAGCCCGAACCTAATAATTGTTGGCATGATTCAAGTGTTTCGTGATTCTATCGTTGATTATGAGGTGTGAAATCTTCTGGGCGGATGCTGACTGTTCTCAGAAGTCACAAAGCACATTTGCCTGCCTGATAAAGAGATGCGATTCACATCACGGTGATGCACGTGCATAGGACGGACAGGATGTGTGTGTCCGACTCATGCTTGATAAAACGTGCCACGGTTGTGGTGCACTGCAAGTCTTTGCTATATTTGGCGAGCACCACCGTTGTGTGACACAACACACATGTAGGCTAAAGGGTGCCAGCTCTGCCTATTCACAGGATCTTGCTACTGCACATCATAAGCTGGTCGTCACGTGCACTGTGCTGCACACACAGCACACAGATGTGTATACAACGAGGACACACACAAGATCGCCCCACACGTGCTCACACACTTCTCACACAGTCCTAATGAATAGCCCATGATGACTCTGAGCAACTCTCACATTGTCACTATATCTGGACTCAAGCACTGGCACTGACTGACTAAGCAAAAAAAGAAGAAAAGAGCCAGACCTTGACCTTGTAGCATGCAACAAAAAGAACACAACGTGGATAAAGACAAAGACAAACTGCTGCCATGGCAGTATATCATAAAAACAGCAAGCACAGGGCAAAGATAACTGAACTCAGAAAAGTAGATAAGAAATAAATATCATGTGTAACATCACTATGGGCTTGTGCTGTTCCCAACTTCCTGGCCTGCCATACAGCAGGCTGCATCTCACACGTGACCATGCTTGCATTTCAGCTAGCAGATTTGTCATTTTGGTCAACATGTCCTTCAATTGACCACTGACGGTGCTTAATGTCCCGGGCAAGCGTCATTTTCTTATTTTGCCATCTTAGAAAGTAGAAATTACTTCTTACTTAGTGGACATGTCAAACCTGCACCGATATCATCTCCTACAGTGTAGGGGCTTTCTTACTGCTAACCTGTTTAGCTTCCTTGAAGCTGGGAGCCACCACCTATCATACAACATCTAGAAATGTTCATTCCCCACGTGGCTTTGGGCTTAGCAGCTGATTGGTAGTTTCCAGAATTTGTCTGCTGGTGTAGGTCCGAAACAGCTGTTTTCTCTTATTTCCCTAAGTTATATATAGGAAACACCTACTGTAGACTTTAATGTGTTATACTGTTCCATCTTGTTTATCATCATATGACAGCAATATACTAGGTGCTTCCTGCAGTACAATATTAATATGCTTCATATTGCTTCAGGGATTGCAATAAGTATCTGTTCCAAAATTGTATTTATAAAGACTTGGGTTTATAAGTATACCTGTCAGAGAATTGTTTGCATCAATCTTAACAGTATCATTTTATTTGCTGTAGGACATCTGTACGCTACTGTAGGTTGTTGACCCAGTAGGTGTTTAAGGCCAAGGGGCTGATGGGTTCCCTCCTCCATTTACTCCACAGTTCCCTGTTTTGTGTCCAAGCATTTATTGGTTTCCCCTTACACCCCCATGGCAGCGTGTCTCTATTTCTCTGTCCAAGCACTGACTGGAGTCAAGTGTGAGCTGTGTGATACAGTAGCCCCTGTGCGAAATGTCATGACGTGCTTAATAACAAAGCGTTAAAAGCTTCTTCAGAAACCAGTTCACACTCCGGCACAGACTGGATGAGGCGATGAGGGGATGGGAACCGCGGTGTTAGTTTAGCCTGCTGTTGTGTACAGCAAGCAGTATAGGGTGACCAGATGTCCATCTTTGCGTGGGACAGTCCCCCATTTTCAAGACTTTTCAAGCATCCAACAAATTGAGACCCTGTCCCACATTGTGACTGACAGGCACCAGGGTTTAAATGCCTTTCTATTGTCTCTTTTCCTGATATACAGTAGATGTGTTTTTAAAATAATCTGAGTAGTATCCCTCCCCATGCCGCAAAATGTCCACATTCACTCCAGAGGAGTATATATATATATATATATATATATATATATATATATATATATATATATATATATATATATATATATATATATATATATATATATATATTATATATATATATATATATATATATATATATATATATATATATATATATATTAATAATTAATATAGTTAATAATTTGCTAATAATTTGCTAAACACATTTTCTTCCATCTCAACTTCCAACTTCCATCTCAACTTGACCCAAACATGTAACACTTCTGTCCCTCAAATGAACAATTTGGATCTGGTCAGCCTAGCAAGCAGATGGATTCGGACAGATTTTCGTTGAATGGCCCAGAGCCACAGAAGCATGTGATCAGAGAAATAAAGTGTGGGTGTCACCACCTCATAGCTCAAAGCTGCAACCAGCAAACAAAACCAGCTATATGGTCATTTTGAAAGTGTCTGACATACTGCAAAAAACACATAAAGGAGAAGGCTGAAATAATTCTCAGTGAAAGACAGCACAGGGCACCCTGTCCAAAGTCCACGGAAAGCACTAAAATTCCTGTGACATATTAATTACCACCTTAAAGGTAGGGTAAGTGATTTGAAATTCATGGTGTAGTACCAGCCTGGTGCACTAGGGGCACCCAACAGTAGCTACACTATGTGAACCTGCTGCTCGATCCTGATTGGAGGAGAATTCGCTACCACCTGGGGAACTTTTATTAGCTCCTCTGCTAACGTGGGGGAGGGGGGAACTCCATATGGTTTCCACACCTTATAATAGAGCATTTTAACAGAAAAAAATATTTTTTGGGTGATACCTGACAAAAGTGAAATCACTTCCCCTACCTTTAAACTACAGTATATTAGTAGTTCATGATACCATGATAGTGAGTTTACTAGCATGTGTGGTTTATCTAGTGCCAGTGGGTACTGTACATCTGATCTGACACACACGGTGGTGATATCAGAAATTATTAAACTAAACTGTGGAGCCTGTGGAGCCATTACTTGGCCAGCAGATTCACTTGTTCCTTTATAATTAACGGTATTTGACAATAACTTGATACTTAAAGATAGAAAACTGCACAGTGATGCCTTGCCGACATCTCTTGCTTCATCATTATAACTGAGAGCTTTAAATTTACCAGCAGAAGTAGACATTGACCCTCTCTGACTCGGTAATAAAAAAAAGAAAAATCTCTGCTGATCGGCCTTTGCTTCAACCACATGTCACATGCTGGAGAGTAGCTGGGTGGGTGCTTTCTGTTCACTATTTGTGATGTCATCAGAACATACTGCTGACTTGAACTGAGATCAGGAGGTTACCTATGACTCATTCAACATGTGGTTTAGTTAAGTATGTTCACTATTGTGTTCCCACATACAGTAAGACTAACTGAACAAAAAACATCATTGAAGTTCGTGTCAGCACGGTATCCACAGCCTCATCAATCAAAACACTTTGTTCTATATCAAATAACAAGAAATAGACTACAAGTTCACAAGGCATCATGTTTTTTCTACTATTGTAACAGCAGGTTGGAATTCATTGATTTTATTAAATGTTCTCGATAGGTGAGACCCTTAAATACTGAAGTGATGCAACATTTAAAAAGTAGTCTATGGAACAGTGTGTTGTTTTGTGTTTATAGGCTTGTGTGCAATCAATGCCACTTGTGTTTTCTGGTTGTTGGAAGTTAATGAAATCAATGAAGAGAAGCAGGTTGGGTGTTTCGCATCGCAGATGACTATAAAATATTATCAACGCAGTAGCAGGAGAAAAACATGCATCTGCAAAAGCGGCAGTCAGATAATCAGTTGTGCAAACCAACATGAAGATAAGCTGGAAGTAATGACGGAGACTGAACAACAACATGATTCCAGATGTCAAGGTGCAACGCGCCTGCGCTATGCCGTGCACACTGCTACTACTCCTTCAAAGTCACCTGCCTAAAGGTCAGGACAACGGGCCTGGCACATCAGGCCTCGCTTCCCCTTTCTCACGTCTCTTTTTCGAGGCCTCTCTGTCTGCTTATCTTTCTCCAAAGACATGCCTTGACTGCAGCCATTGTCCCCATCAATCACGCCATTGTAGTTTTTGTAAAAGGAGAGTGGGCAGTCCACTCTCCTTTGTATTTCATTTTTTGCTTCTTTTTTTATTGTGATAGCCAGTAGAACTTGAAGTTGAAGGGGGAGATAGTTCAGCATGGGTGGGTAAGTGTATGAGCTTGCCTTGGAGCTGTGTATGTTCCAAAGGAACATAACTTAAAACACCACTATATAGATCAAATGGCATTCTTTTGTATGACGAAACACTCCCAGCTTAAGGCCATTATACTGTACACAACTTTACTGTCAATGTACTGTACTACCACACCCCTGCAGCGTAAGATGCAGGCATTGATGTCCTGCAATGGAATATATCACTGTTTAGGAAAACAATATTTGTGTGTGTTCTCAAATAGTGTTCTCCCAGCACTGTGCTGCCACTAGGTCAGGCGAAATGGTGATAAATATTGTATGGTGATACAATGTCTGCACAATATGCTTTTTCAGAGACAAGGTACCATGTGTGATCATTCGATAGGCCTATAGTACATACTGTACTATAGAAAGACATATAAAGCACCTTTTTCAGTTTCATATAAAACCCTCGGTGAGAGAGTTGACAGTGATATACTGTATCTAATTGAACCAACTCTAGCCACCCCTACTCCTCTTCCCTTTAATATTCCCTCAGGGCCCCCTTTGTAAGACACTTGTCTTCCCTTAACCAGGGAGATAAAATGGCAGTGGTTTTAAGTTCCATTCACAGCACGCTAAATGGTTTCATCCAGACAATGCATTCTCTGCATGTCTAGATAGCACTGTACAAGTTTCGATGAAGACATGTTACGTAATAACCCGTCTGCCACACACACGTGAGCAGCATGCATGCATGAATTCATACACCCACGCACACATGCACACACACATGTACACACACTACGGTGTATAGTGGACAGGGGTGCTTTTTTACGGCCTAAAATCTTCTCTTACATCCCAAGCCTGTATTTTTCAACAATCCATGTTTTCCCTAATAGTGACTTGACTGTTTTTCTTCTTCTCTCATATCTTATCATGACTGTGCTTGGAATTCATGAGCCTACTGTAGCTATAGAGCCCAGACTTTCCTTGAAGGGTTGACTCATAGAGCAGAGTGCATTTTATCTGCCGGTTCTTCTGACTCACCCTCTTCGTTGCACAAATAGGAGTAGTAACCCTCGGACTTGAGCATGATGAGGAGTGAACCCCATCCCAGGAGCACGGCGGAGAAGAGCAGGTTCTCGATGATGGCCGTCACCGCCATCCACCAGCGCCGGCCGAACGCCGTAGACAGGGTTGGAGCCATGGTTCCCGGAGGAAGGAGAGACCCGGAGGGAGATGGGAGACAGGTAACAGGTAGGGTAGGGTAGAGGGTAGGTATAGGGTAGAGTAGAGATGGAAGGCAGAGGAGGGAGAGGATGGAGGAGCTTCGTAACCCTCCCCGTCAGAGGCTCAGGATGAAAGGACCGTTAGTCGCTGATCTGTGTGCAGAAAAGCAGAGACAGGGGAAAGGGGAGGTTTTACTTTCACCCTATTGCTGAAGTCATGCAGGGCTGGGCAGAAGCAACTTCCAGCACTATAAGATCACAAGATAAAAGCCCTGACCTTTGGTCACTGACAAAACTCAAGGTACAGCACCGACGAGGATTAAGTGAACAATAAATCCTTCTGTAATAATGATAATAAGCATGAGTGTGGATAAAATGTCAAATCTCATATACTGTAATATAGTGGTTTTCGACCTTTTTGATACCAGGGACCACTATTAGGCCCAAAAAACTAAAGATTCCTTATCTATTTTGTCCACAATTCCAGGCTGGATTTTGCAAAAAAACAAAAAAAAAAAAAAAAACAAGCAAACATCAAAATTACCAATTCAGATGATTAATATTTTAACTCTTGAGAGTGTAAACATGAAACCAAATGGACCCGCAAGGGTCCCTTTGTTTTGATGTTTATGCTGTCAAGAGTTACGTATATCCGGCTAAACTACATTCTATCATTTAGCTGGGGACCACCTGGAAGCCTCTGAAGGACCACTGGGGTCCCCGGACCACTGGTTGAAAGCCCCTGCGGTAATACTATTGCAACACTATAGGGATAATTTATTTATTCTGAGACCATCATCTCCCCTCTCACAGTTGAGTTAACATGAGGATTTGTTTCATTTATTTTTCTCTCTCCCCATTTTGTGCATGTTGTGTACAGTCCCTCTGTCACTGTGACAGCTATGTTGCGTTTGGTCTTCTCTGACACACCACATCTCCAGCTGCCTATTTTCATTTTTTGACATTGAGGAGCTCCACTAGAGTGCAGAGGAACTTGCTATCCTTAATTCTTCACAGTTCCGCTCCATGCTGAACAGGCATCCTAACCAACCTGTACGAGTGAGTACAGTGCAGCCGCGCATGTGCGTGTGTGTGTGTGTGTGTGTGTGTGTGTGTGTGTGTGTGTGTGTGTGTGTGTGTGTGTGTGTGTGTGTGTAGCTAATCTCTGGCATGTGGACCTGATGGCAACAAAACTGTTCAAACACTCTCCCTGCAGGCTAGGGCAGAGCCTCAAACCTTACTGAAATCAGCCTCATGGTGGTGCTATAACTAGCTTCTTCCCCACACAATCATCTGTGCAGAGAAAAGCCTGGTCACTAGGGCAGAAAATCGGCAGAAGTGATGGGCAGGAACATCCGTTAGATGCTATTTAACCCAAATGCAATATGTTTTGGAAGATGTGAACTGTTTTTTACAGAGAACTGCACCAATCTATGTGAAACTCTGCAAAACTTTGCTACTAGGCAGAATAAGTAATATCTGCCTCAAATCACGTTGTCTGTCAAATGACTTGGAAGAAAGTTTCTCTGTATAGTTTCACTTGTTTGGGACAGATGCAAGAGATGCAAAAAATATGTCCAGGATGATTTTGTAACAAATTGCAAGGAAATTAACACAGAAGCCAGACAGTACAGTGTGTTAATTCTTTGGCCAAAATGTAATGACCATTAAGCAACCTAAGAAATTATATGAGTCCAGTAGACTTGGGGAAGCATCACTTGAGTAATGGTCACAGACTATGGGCAAGAACTAAGACAAGCTGTGCCAAAACTATGGCCTGATGAGGAGGCAAACTTGGACAGACCCCATCCACACACACGCACACACAACCCCTGTCTAAACAGGCCCATCGAGCCATGAGGTTTCTCTGTATAATTGCTGCATGCAAAACATGAAAGAACTGGCATGGACAATAAACAAACAGGCACACAGTTTGTATTCCCTTTTTTGTCCCTCTCATCTCTCTGACTGTCTCTCACTTTTCCCTCTCTCATGCAGAATGCCTCTCACCCTATCTGCCTCCACCCAAAACACAAAAGCTGGGCATCGGCCTACAGGACAGAGCTTCATTTTGATATTATTATTATATTATAAAATAATAATAATAATCGAAAACATTTGGGAAAGTACACATTCTTCTCATTTTCATATAACAAAATATACACTATATTACTATTACAACCATTAGTGCATATTATATTGTTTGTATTCAACATTTGTTTTTGCTGAAAAAGCCCCCCAAAAAATTCAAGAATCAAAATCAAGAAAGAAAGAAAGAAAGAAAGAAAGAAAGAAAGAAAGAAAGAAAGAAAGAAAGAAAGAAAGAAAGAAAGAAAGAAAGAAAGAAAGAAAGAAAGAAAGAAAGAAAGAAAGAAAGAAAGAAAGAAAGAAAGAATGAATGAATAAAAAAAAAGAATTTCTCACAACATGCTCTGCAAATATCTACATACTGTAGTGAACGATGTACATACCTTTTCCTTTAGTCCCTGTAGCATGCACAGACAACTCAAAGACGTTTCTTGAAATCTTGCTGTTGCAGTGGTGACGCCGGTTGGCGTTTAGCTGACATGCAGTGTAAGTATCAGTTCTGTATAAATGAACTGATGTGCGAAGCTTCCATTTCCACATTTATAATGGACTTGAGTCATCAGCAGCATCCCCCTCGCCTCTCAGTCCATTGGATGACCCGAGGTGCTGAAAAACACGCCTATCGGCCAACACACTGGTCACTGACTGGACACAGACAGAAGTCACAGAACAACTCCCGCTGAACGCCAGACCACCGCTGGACTCAATAACGACTTGAGTCTGATTTCTGTATTAAGAGGTCATTCTGGCGACTGAATGTTCTGGTAACGGGGGGAATAATAGGCTAATGGAGTATTTTAACTGTCTACTGATAGAATTATCTGCCTGCCTGCTATGACGTCTTCCAGACAAACAGTTTCCTTGGACAACAGATAAGAATGATGAGTTAGATTTAAAGAGGGCTAGCAGTGTTTATTCGTCATCATCACCCTCGGTTCTCTCAATCGATGTATTGATCATGTAGCAATGTGCAGACTGATAAAATCAGCCTACACTGTTTTATAGTCTAGAGATATTGCAAGCAGCATGATTATGAAACTTGGCTGTGGAATCCGATTGCAACATAATTATTCTTTATGTAGTTATAGGACAGGATAACTAGACAATACTATGCTAATTGAGAGAGGGAGAAATCAATGATGCCACGCCACACAAATCATCTCAATCAACTTCTGCTGTAACAACACCCCCTCTGCCTTGTATAATAATTGTGTTCCCATGTACTCACAGTCACACTGCACTGTCGATGTTTCTATGCTATAAAATGATCCATACGCGTGTCCAGAACTGATGCGGGTTCCTCATTGCACAAAACGTGATATTACACTACTGACTTCGACATCGTAACTGAAAGTACCAGGCTGCGGTAACTGCTTGTGGTTCAACTTCAGTCCGCGCCACAAGTTGACGCAGACGCATCTACTATAGGCTAGAAGAGTTGTGTGGCATTATGGGGTCAGAAACATGCAGCATGAATAGGGACAAACTGGAGTTGGAAATAGGCCTACTTTCTTTTCAACGAGGGTAGCACAAACACGCACGCAACATGTCAAAGTATGCCCATTCATTGTACACTCACAACTAAAGACTCTAATCTTTATGTCAGGGCATATCCCTATTTGTTGTCCCTATTCTCAATAGAAGTCTATGTGGAAGAGCCATTATAGACCGGCCCTTTGAAGTGAACGGAAATGTCGTAACTCTAGCTCTGAGTTGACGTAGCCTGCATTTTCTGGACACTTGTAGCAGCAGGATTCCTGTCATCGGGTGGAGTGACACGTGCGTTATCTCTTCTATGTACAGTATCCCAGACTACTGTAGCCTACTGTAGGCATATTGCTATGCAGCATGCAGTAAATGAGACTTCATGGTTGTGGCACAACAGTTATTGTTCCAGTTATTACAAGGAAATTAACAGTAGGACTGGCCTACATTACTGCCTAATTATAAAATTGTACTGTCTGTAAATAATTGTAAAGTAAAGTGATAGAGACCTACATTAAAGCAACTATCTAGGTATCAGAGTGGATAAAATGTAGACAAAATGAAACATGATTGATAAGGCCATGGTGGAGTTTCAATACACAAATAGTTAATAGTTCTGTGTAGGTTTCCATATTGAGTGGCTTCAATACTTGAGTATGACAAATCAATTTGGAATGAATGGTATTTGTTCCAATATGACCATCTCGCCGTCCTCTCTGTCCCTTTCCTGTCTGTCTTCACTCTGGCTATCAGTAGCCTATAGAGGCACAAAAGCAAAACATAATAGTGAACACCATTTCTTCTAACAAAAGGAAAATGGGTTCTTCACCCATAGTATTTTGACCCAGAATAAAAAACATGTTTTTCTTTTGTTTGTTTGTTTGTTTTTTGGTGGTTTGTGTCTAACCTTTGGCCTATTTACACTGAAGAACTTGAGACACGACACCTTCATTGAACCCAAGACAAGAGAGAATGTCATCGCGAGAACTGGTCCTGAGATTGAATTTCATCTATTTCTCCCTGTCTGGGGGAAGGGGCATTTAATGAACTGAGTCTGACCCACAGTGACTTGAAACATTACTTGAAGTCAGGGCCCACAAGACTTTATCTGCAAGAAGACAGATCTATAGCAGATTAGGTAATACATTTGACCTATACCTAACCTCGGCTCACCATGCTTAAACCCAGGGGTTTTCAACGGGTACTGGGGGCTACCAGTGGTCCCTAAGAGGATTCCAGGTGGTCCCCAGCTAAATGATATACAGTTGGTAACCAAATGGGGACCCTTATAGATCTGTGACTCTTGAGAGCGCAAAACGCTCTCAAGAGTTAAATGATATTTAAGCATCTGAATCACTTAATTTTCAAGAATCTACATAATTGTTATTTTGACCAACGTTTTGCCAGTTATCTCTCCTAAATTGTGGACAAAAACCTGAAAATCCTTGCTTTTGGGCCCGAGAGATTGAACTCAACATCAAAGGTGGTCCGTGTCTAAAATGCTGAATAAATTAACTACCTCATACACACACACGCACATGCATACACTCATAGCACAACTCACACACAACCAGAAGGACTGTACCGAACTGCTGCTATCCTCTTTGCACATGTACAGCAATACCCCTACTCTGTCATAGTTGTCATAACCTAGCCGTTAGTATAGTAGTGCTTAGTTGTAGTATGTTTAGTATGTTAGATGTATAGTTTTAGTTTTAGTTGTAGTATTCCATAGTTGTAGTATATTATGTGTCCTTTAGCTGCTTAGTTGTAGTATGTTTTAGTCTTAGCCGTATAGTTTAGATGTGCTGTCTAGTTCCTGTCTAGCTGTCTGTTTAACTTTCACTACTTGCCACTTTATAATTATAATTATACCTGGTTGTAGCTTAGCACCTTCACCCCACTTTATAATGTTACAGTTGCACTTTAATACTCTAGCCTGTTGCACTATACGTCACTTACTGTTTCTTGTATTGTTTGTATTTGTCATTTTTCTTATTGCACTGTCTATTGTCTTATTGCACTGGGAACAATGGAAACGTTATTTCATCCCTGTATATGTCCTGACATACACTGGAGTGACAAATAAAGAACCTTAAACCTTGAACCTAAATAGTGGCCCCTGGTATGAAAAAGGTTGAAAACCACTTAACCTATACCAGAATTTTAATATAGCTATAACAGAGGTTTTCAACCCATTGTGTCCTGTCTAGATTTCTCGTTTCTGAATAACATAATATTCAAAGATTTGCACTATGCACGTTTTCACAATTTTTCAAAAAAAAGCAGAGATACAAGCTCATAGCGTGCCACTCGGTGGCGCGCTATGAGCTTGTAGATCTGCTATTTTTCAATAGTTAAAACATAATGCTTAGAACACCAAAACGCGTTCAGTACACTAAGGGTTAACCTTTTTCATACCAGGGCCCACTATTTTTTTTTGCATTTTAGCAACAGGCCTCCATTTGATGTTGAGTTGGCCAAAATAACAGTTCTTCTACATTTAATTATCTAAATGTGTACATTCTTGAAAATTAAGTAATTCAGATGTTTAAAAATAATTTAACTCTTGAGAGCGTAAAATGATGCCAAATGGACCTGGTTATCAACTGCCCATCATTTAGGTGGGGACCACCTGGAATCCTCTCAGGGACCACAGGTTGAAAACCACTGTGCTATAATGCAGTACCCCTTACACGTGTTATTTTGGAAGATTGAGTCACAGACTCACAGTTCATTCTAAGCCTACAATTTGATCCATATCTGTTAATGGTTAATTTGCATGTGGCATGTGGTCAAGATAAGCTGTGGATCAGGGCCGGATCTAGAGGGGGGCAGGGGTGGGCAAAGTGCACCCAAACGTGCATCCTGCCCACCTGATGAAAGGTAATATCAGTGGTTTTCAACCAGTGGTCTGGGGACCACCAGTGGTCCTTAAGAGAGTTCCTGGTGGTCCCCAGCTAAATGGTGGAAAGTTGGTTAACCAGATGTAACTCTTTGAAAGCGTAAGAATGAAACAAGGGATTTGGTTTCATTTTTACACTCAAGAGTTAAAATATTCGCCATCTGAATTAGCCAAACTCTACACAAAGTCTAACTAGATAATGTAGATTAATGGTTTTAATCTGTATGTTTGACTCCCCCCCCTCCCCCCAAATCGAGCCTGGTACTGCGCACAAAAGCAAAATAAATCTTTAGTTTTGGGTCCGTGGGCTAAAATGTCATCAAACGGTGGTCCATGGCTCAAATGGCAAATAAATAATGGGCCCTGGTGTCAAAAAGGTTGAAAACCACTGCTTCATATGAAAAACTTTGGAGTTGCCCACCCTGACATTCTTCCAGCCCACCCTAGTAGGGCTGGCTAAATCCGGCCCTGCTGTGGATTGGGGTGTAATATAAGGTCAACCAAAGAACTAGATTCCTGTGTACAGGATCTCTTCACTTGTCAGCAAAAACTATGCATACGCCTCATGGTACCACAGCAATACCTCAAAGGCCCTTTTAATAAGGTTCCCGACATCCCAAGATCCCCAAACAAAACAAACTGGTCAGGCTATGGCCCAACTCCCAAAACCCACCACACCACTTCCCCTTTTGATAGGTTGCTGAGGGTTAGCAACAGATCATTACAGCAACTGCTCTCAAAGAAGAAATCCCCTGCCACCATTTTATTAACACTGTAGTGTGTGCTGTATATGATGATTTCCCGTTTTTGCATAGAACTATAGCATCTTCTGGATTTTTATGGATATTACGTGTAGGATGAGTACAGTTCAACAAAAGTATAGGTCAATACAATATCTGCAATGAGGGTGACAGAGGATAACCAGAAAAAGCACTTGACAGCCTACACGTTGCTAATACAAATTTCAATCAATGAATGAATCATTCTTTGAGAAATGCAACTGTGGTCTAAGTAATTACACATCTTCCAAATGGGATGATCGTTTTGATTACATGTAGTATAACCAAACCATCATGCGTGTACTGTGCCACCGACAATAGTGCAGTGATAGCTCCATGGGCACTTACAGCATAGAGAAGCGAAGTTATAGGGTCCAAGGTGGCCATGGGCTTCCCCCCTCTCCCTTGTCCACAGCTAGCGCATGCATGTGTGTAGCAGGCTTTATAACGGTCCTTGTGCACCAGGAAGATGGTGCACAAGGAAGATGGGGATTCGGTCTTGGTTCGAAGACCTCCAAGTGATGCATGTATGGCTATCACGTCTGTGGTAGGTAGACCTATCAGAGAGATGGAAATAAATACAGCTGCATTTTCAATATTTGTTGATATTGATAGAGTAGGTGGAGACATGAAAGCAGGGAGAGATGGAGAACAGCAATGTTTGTCAGGACTGGGTTCAGGATTTGTTTTTAATGTGTTATTATCATCATCATCATCATCATCAGTTAATACAAGTGTAACCTCAAGTTAAGACCGTCAAAGATAGAAGCAGAACCGGAGCCATAAAGCCCCGCCTGGCGCCTAACTCACTATACTGCATACTTCCGCTTTACTCTGAAGTACTCTTTGACCCTCTACAGACCTTGCATATGTACTGACCGTGTTTTCGGCAAGTTATGACGGCACGTCCTTCTTTTTTGAATGGGTGACACTTCCGGGTTGTTCTGGTTGGTATTTTCGGCAACTGCAGACTTTTCCTGCAAGCAGGCCACTGCCGAAAATGCAGACCAGAACAAGCCGGAAGTGTCATTGACACCCATTCAACAAAGCAGGACGTGACGTCACAGCTTGGCCGAAACTTGGACTGTGCACTCTGCAGTCTGTAGCGCGGCTCACAGTGCACAAGCAAGGTGTAGAGCCACTACAGACTAGGCTTGTGCACAGTCTGTGGTTTGGGCCGAGCTGTGACATCACCTCCTTTTTTTGAACAGGTTTCAATGGGCACTTCCGGCTTGTTCCTGTCTGCATTTTTGGTAGTGGCGGGTTTTTCCTGCAAGCTGCCCACAGCCAAAAATATAGACGAGAACAAGACGGAAGTGCCCATTGAAACCCATTCAAAAAAGGAGGATGTGACATCACAGCTCGGCCCAAACCATGTACTGTGCACAAGCCAGTGTGGAGGCACCCGTAGAGGCACCCTATGTGGAGCACAGACTTTCCGCCAATTCGATCCTGCAGTTCCTCCTCTCACTACTTGCCCCAAATGCTTCAGCATTGCATGCATCACTGGGGCCAGGACACTGTGCGCTGCTCAACGTTGAGAAACCCCCACTAAGCCACACTCAAATATTACCAAAACTCACACCACGTTTGCTTATTGCTACAGCAAGGTTTTTATTCACTCTTTTCGCATCTACTCACAAAATAAGCTATTGTACATCTTTGTGATCGGGCACCATGCTTGCCCAGTCGCAGGGACCCCAGAACAATGGGTGGACACATTTCACCAAGTCACTAAACTCCACGTAACACAACACACACACACACACACACACACACACACACACACACACACACACACACACACACACACACACACACACACACACACACACCAACCAGCTGCTAGCTGCAGCGACCTTAACCTCGACGTCTAGGCTCTCATTTTCGTCCGTGTTGTGTGTAAGTGGAAAGCCTGGACTAATTTGTTAGCCACGGCCGGGGCCCACGGTGGCCTAGAAGTGGGAGTCAACCTTTCGGGGTGGGCGTCGCTCCAAATGATGTGATGTAGTACAGTGTTGGGCCAGGGGAGGGGTTGGGGATGACAACACACTGGTGAGATCAACTCAGATCAGCTCATCTGCCGTCCAAATTCGGACGGCACCCCGCCCCCCTAGGCAGAAATCATTTCAGGTTAGGCCAGGCTACCACAACCTCTACTACTGAAGTTATTTTGCAACTCCATCCACGCTCAACTGAACAACAAGACAGTGAGAGACAGGGTATTTCTTTTTATCCACCACATAAGCAGAGCCTTAGATAGAGTCACAGAGTTGTTCATACCTGCACCTTGCACCAAATATCCACATATTAAAAACATACAAATAAACAAAAACGCTTCCTCACAATTGCAATGCTAGAAGTCGGAACTTCTAGTCCTCTACAAACACATTTTTCTTTTTGCATTAACCCACACTATAAAGGGACATGTTCACCATACTGCACATATTTGGTTTTGAACAGTTTCCTCAGATTGATCTCAAATCAGAATGTGGTATTGGATTCCTCTTATATGAATACCTCAAAAAGCTAAATTCAATAAAGTTTCTACTTCTTTGTCAAAAAGCATAGTGTGGTGCATGCCATATTTAAAGTATTCATTTTGAGGCACTAGAACAGCACTAGAGCAGTTGAATGCACTAGCATCATCTAGTGGTCATATGACATACAACACAACGACTTGTACTACATAGCAAAACAATAATTTTATTGCACATTCACACATACCGTACTTCAATCATACATATTTGGTCCAGTAGAGCTTTCACTAAACAAATCAAATTAATATTCTGTGCAATATGCCAAAGCATAGCAATAATAACATAATACAAACAATCCACAGAAGGTCTAAAGGATATTGTAAAACATGGGGGTGAAAAAAGTAGTTCTTCATTGCGAGAGTGACATCATAAAACTTACGCCTTGTAGCTTTAACTATATTCGGTATACCTGGGTTCTCTATGACAGTTTGATTTTGACATGACCTTCAAAGGCACAATAGGCAATTAGTTAACTTTGTATCATATAGGAATACGTAAACATTATTTCTCTCTCACAGTGACAGTGATAAAATCCCTGGAATTATAGTGCAGTCAATGCCCTTGTTGCATAAATATACAGAAAGACCTTCAGTAGTGCAGCATCACTCCTACAGCCAGAGACAGCAGCATGGTGGCGACAGAGCTCAATAGTGCTGCAGGATGCGAGGATGACAGAGAACATACAGTATAAGCATTCAACGAGTGTTATAGTTGGTTGGTTGTTGTTGTTGCTAAATTACTACATTTAATACAGTTACTAGTTACTTCTAACAACATTCAATTGTATAACCATTATCTAAAAACAAAATGTACAAATTGCTTTATACAGTGAATCACATCACTTGTGATTATTATAATTCTGAAAGAACTATAATCAAGTTAAACAAGCCTCAATAAAAGTGAAGAAAGATATGAAAAGGTTTTGTCCTGTCTTACCTTGTGAAGCATTTTCTGAAATACAAAAAAATGACAAAAATATTTTTTAGCCAAATTTCCACATCACATCCCCATGTCCAGACGCTCACATGTCACTAGTGGGCAGTTGTCCTGGTGCCCACAGGTCTCTAGTGCCCTACCAGTACCTGCCCTTAGTGCACAGTGCCCAGGTTGTTTTTTGTGCCCATTGACCTGTTACTGTTTGTCATGACTAAATGGAGTTACCCATGTCAACTGCTAGAGGGCAGGATAGGACAACAAAGCAATCTCATCGTCTTAATGTCTTTATTATGGTAGACAATAGTTTGATATTGGTTTGATAAAGCAGAGCCGTTTCTGTGGCTACCAAGGTTGACACATGCGTGTCATATATTCTTGTTCAAAACTACTATAGGAATATAATTTTTGTTTCACGTCCTGATGCAGATGGCATGCTATTATAACTATAACTATAAAGAGAGTTTTGTGTGTGTGTGTGTGTGTGTGTGTGTGTGTGTGTGTGTGTGTGTGTGTGTGTGTGTGTGTGTGTGTGTGTGTGTGTGTGAGTGTGTGTGAGAGTTGTTGTGTGTGTTGGGGGTGGAATGGGGGGATGATAGAACTGCAGTATTTTTGAGTATTTTAATTGAAGAAGAATTTCTTCATTGATAAACAATTAACATCCCTAGTACAGTACAGATATAGCACATCCGTAGGCTTTCAGACAAGGTGCAGAAAGTCGGCTGAAATGCATGCATACGGTACCTCTGATGGTGAAGGTGGTCTCCATGCCAGCATGGATGTGGTCTGTGACGTGACAGTGCAGCAGCCATGTGCCAGGGTTTCCTACCACCATCTCCACTGTCTGGAACGTCCCGGGGAAGAGGTCAAACACATCAGCCCGATGTACGCGGTCCATCTGGTGTATGTGCAGACACACACACGCACACGCACACACACACACACACACACACACACACACACACACACACACACACACACACACACACACACACACACACACACAGAAAGGTGGAGGAACAGAGATTGAGAATTTGAGGAACAGAGAGTAGTGACTAGTTACGCTATCATGTGTCATTTGGCATTTGTACTGGAAATATCTCCATTGCAACATACTGAAGGATAGGATGTCACGGGTCAAGGATGTGTCCCACATTTTAGTACAGAAATGACAAAGCACAATGTCATCAGTGTCCTTGACTTTTAACCTTTGGCTATCAAGCCATACTGTATGTCACATAATGAGTTACAGATCAAATCAAAAGTAAGCCCTTATGTTGTGACTTGACGACACACACACACACACACACACACACACACACACACACACACACACACACACACACACACACACACACACACACACACACACACACACACACACACTGGATGAAAAAGTGACGGAAATGTACTTCATTAAATTATGTATGATGATACTGACACAAAAATGACAGGCCGTAGGGATGCCTCTGATGATGACAGCAATGTCTAGCCGTGTTAAATCGAGGATCACTGTGACAACCACAGTGTGAATAACAGAGAATGCAAACACAGAGAATGCAAACACAATCTGAGAGGAATCTGCATGTTTGAACAGCTAGCTGCACTGTATTTCCGCCAAAGGGGTAACTCTGTGGAATAGATGCAGTGATGAATTAAAGCTGACCCAGTCATGGAGTGTATTCAAACATGTGTTCAAAAGAAATAAAATAGATAGATACAATTTAGAAGAATAAATCATAATAATGTAGTATAATGGGACATAATATAATGCATTTCTAGTTATATAATAGTTATAATATAACCTAATATCATGCATAATATAGTAGAACAGTAGATGCTATATTTATATCTAAGATATATAATGAACATTAGGGCTGAAATGAAGTTATTCTTAGCTAGGATCATTGTTGTCGCTGTTTTTTGTTGCCTAAATACTTTTTGTTATTATTATTATTATGAGGAGTTATACAAAGTGGTAGGACATGATAAGTTTCAAGTAAACTTCTTCCTACTCCTTTTTCGAACAAATATGTTAGGAATTATGAGAATCCAATTATGCATTTATATTTATCTTCAGTCTTTCTCTGAATGATTCAATCATGTTTATTTGTAATTTTCCTTTTAATCTAATTTTCCTTTATTTCTTTTGTTTCCATTTTTAACCTGTTCGAAATAAATAAATAAATGAAATGAAATGAAAATGAGTACACAGCATGGCCATTATGTGGCAGCAATGATGATTGTAAAATTTCCAATGAATTTACTTCTACTCCACTACATCTCAGAGACAAATATCATACTTTTACTACCACACTGTCACAAATCATTCACCACTTCAACAGTACATATATACATCAAAAGAGAGAAGGACAACCAGGTGCTCGGCGGAGAAGTATAAAAAGTTTAAATAAGGTGCTACTAAGATCAAAAAGGGAGCCAAAATGCAAAAGTAAAAATGACGATCTGAGCACTCAAAAAGTTAAAACTTTAAAAACGATGAGGAGAGCATGGATGGAGTACCAAAATACAGCAGTATTTCGACTCTGGCGAGTCTTCATCAGGACTAGCCCTGATGAAGACTTGCCAGAGTCGAAACATGTTGGCTGCTTTATTTAATAAATTTTGGTACTCCATCCATGCTCTCCTCATCGTTTTAAAAGTTTTAACTTTTTGAGTGCTCAGATCGTCATTTTTACAGTACATATATACATACTGTACATTTCACCATTTAAAAATAGCTGATCTACAAGCTTACAGTGCATATACATTTGAGTACTGAAAATTAGATGTTCTGCATAATAAGTGCTTTTACTTTGGTTACTTGAAGTGCACTTTAACACAAATACTTTTGCACAATTACTTTTCCCTTCCCTGACTCTCGAAGGAGGCAGTCGCATTCCTCATCTCTCTCCCTAACTCCCTCCCCTCCCATCCCCCTCCGACCATGCCTGTGTCTCGTGTCCGCCGTCTGCGCTTCGACTCTGGGTGAACTCCTAGCCTGGCCACCGGTCCTCTCACTGCCTGCATCCTCGGAGAGGATCAACCAATCAATTGATCAACCAATCAATCAAGATTTGATTGATTGGTTGATCAGCGCTATTGACACCATTTTCTCCACCCGAAAGTCGAGAGCCGAGGGGCCGACATGCTACGCTCGTCTCGCCCGGGACAACAACAGCCCCTGATCTGGGAAAGACTGTCGGTGAGATGGAGATTAAACATTTGGATTACTAATGGTTATCGGATTCCTGGCGATTGGATAGGCCTGGTTCTGGTATACTGGAAAATTCGACGGGTCAAGGAGCCCCCACTGTACCCGCCATGCTGATTGGAATGGGGAGTTGCGGCTGAGAATTAAGGACGCTGAATGTCATCACAGCTTGTCTCGCCAACCCAAGCTGAACGACCGATAAGACTGAAGAGGGGAACAGAATTGGCTTTACCCTCGATCTAAATTTCTGATTCACAGTAAATTGTGATCCGACCCCCCTGCTCCAAAACCCCTCCTCATGGAATTGAGAATGCAACCAGCGAGGGACAACGTGCATGGCCATGCTGGACAACTCGGAGTCTCGCCCCCCTCCCTCCCCCGCACACCTGTGGATCGGGCCTTTTCCTCGGAGTTGCTCTATCTCACAGTAACATAAACACTGACACTCTCACACGCTTTGTGCCTGGAGGATTGGACTGTGTGTCCTCCGAATGAACACTCGGAAGACTAAACAGACTCTTGCTTTCCACCGTAGAGTACAAACCAGACGATCTTAAATGGCCTTGGAGCGTGGACTGATAACTACACATGCTGCCTCCTACCCCCTCCCTCCCCCCTCTGCTTGTAACTTATCTGTCTAATTAAGGGATCAAGCAGTCCACGAAGTGGACCTTGATCCCTTCTTGATTCTGTCTCTTTTTTTCTCCTTCCACCAGAAATAGCTGTTCTGGCTGAACCGTGCAGTCGGTTTTCGCGAAAATTGGTAATCTGGTAGAGGGTGATGCCAAACGGTGATGATGCGAAGCCTGTGACCACTGGTCAAATGGTGGCGCTATAGCACTCAACTGAAATTGCAAACTTTAAACACTCATAACTCATGAACTGCTCGTCTCTCAGAAATGTAACTTATATTCACTTATGCGTCTGCTTATGTCAAACAACTTTTGTATTCTGACTTTTGACCTCTGACCTTTAGATGAACCGCCATCTTGAATCATATGTAAAACAGTTAAAATGTCTCTTCTCCTACAATCTTTGATCAAAATGCATAACAATGACCTACACATGAACTTTGAAGCCATACAAACATGAAATGAGTGTGAATTTTGTTTTCAGTGAAAAAAATGATGTTTTTACGAGCCAATGAAAATTGCTTGTTTGTGAAAATTCTTCTATTATCCCTAATCTACACATGCAAAGTAATCTGTTTATGAGATTTTACAGTTTGGTAGAGGGGGATGCCAAATAGCACTAAAACCAGTCTTGCTCCAATCGCTCAAATGGGGGCGCTATAGCAATTCTTTGAAACTGAAACATTTGAACAAGCATAACTCAGGCTTCGTTTGGCTTAAAATCATGGGACTTGTTTCTACACGTTCCTTGATTCATGTGGAACACATCTGTAATTTCGACTGGTAAGCTCCACCCCCAGAGTGTCTGCCATTTTAAGCAGTTTGAAAAATGCTCATGTCTGATTTTATGCCTGGATTTTTGATCAATTTGCATGACACCTGCTACATGAGAACTTTGGCCCCATCCGGACAAAACTTCAGAAGCAAATTTGTTTTCATCAAAAAATGACGTTTTTATAAGCCAATGAAAGTTGCTCGTTTGTGAAGAGTCTTCTTCTGCTTGTTTCTCTCTGGCAACACTGGAGCAAGTACATTGTGCCAGATTGTGTGAGAGGAATAAGCATGTGGAACTTGTTTCCATTTGTCACTTTGACCACTAAGCTCCACCCTCGGACTGCTGAATTGTGCATATTGTTCATATTGCTTACTGCTTGGTGGCGTGTTGTTGGGTTGTTTCATTGATGACAACAACTAAGCAAATCATTGTGCCTGGATAGCTCAGTCGGTAGGGTGCCTGACTTCGGAACACAAGATTGAGGGTTCAAGTCCCACTGCTGACAATACAAAGTCTGAGTCTCCAAAAACCCTGCTGTGTTTCCACAATCACATGATGTATTTCTTCCATGTTTCTATGGCTTATTTGTGCATATTTAAGGAGCGGTAGTGGCTCAGAGGTAGAGTAACCGGATGGTAACCACAAGGTTGCCGGTTCGATCCCGGGCTCCTGCAGAGTTAGTGTCGATGTGTCCCTGTCCCACTGCCATCAGTGTATGAATGTGTGTGTGAATGGGTGAATGTGATGCACAATCTATGTAAAGCGCCTTGGATAAAGGCGCTATATAAATGCACCATTTACCATTTACCAAGCAGTCCACTGAATGTGTGTGTTGTTTCCAGTACGTCTTGTGTCTGTTGGGTAGCCTCATTGGTAGAGCGCATGACTTGGAAATGAGAGTTCCTGGGTTCAAATCCCGGCACGGACACCTAGTAATATGAGTCAATCATGCACAATCTCATGTGGTCTTCTACATCTAAGTTCATGGTTCTATGTGTAACCCAGGGTAAAACTCAATGTAATGGTGGTTGTCACCATTCGGCCATGTTGTGTTTTGTCACTATTCGGCTGTGTTTCCACAATCACATGATGTATTTCTTCCATGTTTCTATGGCTTATTTGTGCATATTTAAGGAGCGGTAGTGGCTCAGAGGTAGAGTAACCGGATGGTAACCACAAGGTTGCCGGTTCGATCCCGGGCTCCTGCAGAGTTAGTGTCGATGTGTCCCTGTCCCACTGCCATCAGTGTATGAATGTGTGTGTGAATGGGTGAATGTGATGCACAATCTATGTAAAGCGCCTTGGATAAAGGCGCTATATAAATGCACCATTTACCATTTACCAAGCAGTCCACTGAATGTGTGTGTTGTTTCCAGTACGTCTTGTGTCTGTTGGGTAGCCTCATTGGTAGAGCGCATGACTTGGAAATAGGGCTGGGGCGGTATGGGATTTTTAATACCGCGGTAATTGCGGACCCCCATACCGCCGGTATGGCGGTAATGCGGTACACGCCCCCCCCCCGACGACGCAAAAAAAACCTCCCGTTTATAGTGTTATTCAACACAGACTGCAAAATTCGCGACATGTACAGTACAGCGGGTGAGTGCACCCCGCCGCCGCTTCCCTTCCCTTCCTCTAAGTAGCCTACCTCTATAGCCTACCACAGTAGCAGGCAGCGTCCTTTTAAAAACAGCCGGGCAACTTTTGTCCATCAGTTTACCAAGCTGACATCCAGTGTAACATGCGTCGCTACAGTGAATCAGTGAATAAGCTGTGCAACATGACGAAACACCAGCTGTAAATAATCGTCCCTTGATTGTGTTTTAAACGGATTATACGAATCATTTTGGGACAAATAAGGGTAGGAGCCGGCGATCAGCTAGGAGGTTTAATATCTTTGGCGTGTTTATATGAGGGACAAACATTGGGCTACACGCACTATGGATTATGGCAAGTAACTGGTTTCAAATGCTGCCGAGTGAGGAAAAAGCCCTGCGATGCGAGCGAATAAAACTCGGACCAGCCAAAATGAAGGGATTCATAAACACTAAAGTTTTGCTGTTGCCTGGTGTCTGATGTGTATGCTATATTATTACAAATCGATCTGAAATAAAGATAAAGAAGTCTATGTAGAACAGCCGCAATGAAGAGAACAGACGGCTTAAACTCAGGGCTGAATTGGGTCGAGCCCTCCTGTTACGCCTCGCTCAACGTCGCATGGACGAGGGAGAGAGGGAGAGAGAGAGAGAGAGAGAGAGAGAGAGAGAGAAAGAGAGAGACAGAGAGAGAGAGAGAGAGAGACAGAGAGAGAGATGGTCCGTGGAGAGTATCGCACATTACAGGCAGGAGGACCACCTCTCTCTCTCTCTCTCTCTCTCGCGATCCTTTCCACTGGAAAGGATCGCACGAGAGAGAGAGAGAGAGAGAGAGAGAGAGAGAGAGAGAGAGAAAGAGAGAGAGAGAGAGGTGGTCCGTGGAGAGTATCGCACATTACAGGCAGGAGGACAGCCGCCCCATCGGCCACAACTATGATCTTTTGACTGACAAAACATTTAGAGTTCGGTTAGATCACATATGTCAAACTCAAGGCCCGCGGGCCAAATCAGGCCCGTGAATGAATTATCTTTGGCCCGCGGGATAAAATTGAATTAGTATTAGAACTGGCCCTCTGGTATATTGCACACACCATGATAAGAAATGAATGCAACTAATTGTTTTACTTCTTCAACTTAGTCTCATTTACTTTCTCAATTAACTATGAAAGCAGCACTTGGTGAGGATCATAGAAGAAAAAAAAATCCCTGAAAAATAGCAGGTGTTCACGTCTCATAGCGCGCCACTCTGTGGCGCTATGAGACGTGAACACCTGCTATTTTTCATTATACGTTGTAACTTAAAACAGTTTTTAATGCAGGCAGTTTCATCTTTACAATTATTTTGCCATTAAGAGACATTGATTTTTGAAGGGAAATTACTATTTTGCTGTTTGACAGGGACGTCATTGTAAACCGGTGTTGAAACACAGACCGGTATCTCCGGCCCTCGACTTGTACCAATTTTTCTATTTTGGCCCACTCTGTATTTGGGTTTGACACCCCTGGGTTAGATCTATCGAGCTGGATTGAAGCAGTCAATTGGAATTGCAATGGCTGCCAGTGCATGCATTCTAGCTCGGATCAAACGACCATTTAACGACCTTCCTTTATTGGCCCTGCATAATCATGCATAATAATCATTTTAATACTATTGTTATTATCTTAACATATTAAACAAATTCCAAGTTCGCCAGGCAAACGTGATAAATTATGAGAAAAGACTATGGTGCTGCCCTCTCCTCGGCAGATCCACAGAGTATAGACAGAGTTGTGACAACTCCATTCACTTCATGGGGCCAGTCCAATACATAGACTTCTATTGAAGAGGGACAACCGGACCCTATGGAGTCTATTGGCTCGCGCTCGCATTTTTTGACCCCTCAATGTCGCAAAAAAGTAACAAACAAAAAAAGTCTAAAATATTTTTTTTTTAATTTTTTTTTTTTACCGCGGTAATGAAGCCCATACCGCGGTATGCGTTACATACCGGCGGTATGGCGATATTGCGGTTATTGCCCCCAGCCCTACTTGGAAATGAGAGTTCCTGGGTTCAAATCCCGGCACGGACACCTAGTAATATGAGTCAATCATGCACAATCTCATGTGGTCTTCTACATCTAACTTCATGGTTCTATGTGTAACCCAGGGTAAAACTCAATGTAATGGTGGTTGTCACCATTCGGCCATGTTGTGTTTTGTCACTATTCGGCTGTGTTTCCACAATCACATGATGTATTTCTTCCATGTTTCTATGGCTTATTTGTGCATATTTAAGGAGCGGTAGTGGCTCAGAGGTAGAGTAACCGGATGGTAACCACAAGGTTGCCGGTTCGATCCCGGGCTCCTGCAGAGTTAGTGTCGATGTGTCCCTGTCCCACTGCCATCAGTGTATGAATGTGTGTGTGAATGGGTGAATGTGATGCACAATCTATGTAAAGCGCCTTGGATAAAGGCACTATATAAATGCACCATTTACCATTTACCAAGCAGTCCACTGAATGTGTGTGTTGTTTCCAGTACGTCTTGTGTCTGTTGGGTAGCCTCATTGGTAGAGCGCATGACTTGGAAATGAGAGTTCCTGGGTTCAAATCCCGGCACGGACACCTAGTAATATGAGTCAATCATGCACAATCTCATGTGGTCTTCTACATCTAAGTTCATGGTTCTATGTGTAACCCAGGGTAAAACTCAATGTAATGGTGGTTGTCACCATTCGGCCATGTTGTGTTTTGTCACTATTCGGCTGTGTTTCCACAATCACATGATGTATTTCTTCCATGTTTCTATGGCTTATTTGTGCATATTTAAGGAGCGGTAGTGGCTCAGAGGTAGAGTAACCGGATGGTAACCACAAGGTTGCCGGTTCGATCCCGGGCTCCTGCAGAGTTAGTGTCGATGTGTCCCTGTCCCACTGCCATCAGTGTGTGAATGGGTGAATGTGATGCACAATCTATGTAAAGCGCCTTGGATAAAGGCGCTATATAAATGCACCATTTACCATTTACCAAGCAGTCCACTGAATGTGTGTGTTGTTTCCAGTATGTCTTGTGTCTGTTGGGTAGCCTCATTGGTAGAGCGCATGACTTGGAAATGAGAGTTCCTGGGTTCAAATCCCGGCACGGACACCTAGTAATATGAGTCAATCATGCACAATCTCATGTGGTCTTCTACATCTAAGTTCATGGTTCTATGTGTAACCCAGGGTAAAACTCAATGTAATGGTGGTTGTCACCATTCGGCCATGTTGTGTTTTGTCACTATTCGGCTGTGTTTCCACAATCACATGATGTATTTCTTCCATGTTTCTATGGCTTATTTGTGCATATTTAAGGAGCGGTAGTGGCTCAGAGGTAGAGTAACCGGATGGTAACCACAAGGTTGCCGGTTCGATCCCGGGCTCCTGCAGAGTTAGTGTCGATGTGTCCCTGTCCCACTGCCATCAGTGTATGAATGTGTGTGTGAATGGGTGAATGTGATGCACAATCTATGTAAAGCGCCTTGGATAAAGGCGCTATATAAATGCACCATTTACCATTTACCAAGCAGTCCACTGAATGTGTGTGTTGTTTCCAGTATGTCTTGTGTCTGTTGGGTAGCCTCATTGGTAGAGCGCATGACTTGGAAATGAGAGTTCCTGGGTTCAAATCCCGGCACAGACACCTAGTAATATGAGTCAATCATGCACAATCTCATGTGGTCTTCTACATCTAAGTTCATGGTTCTATGTGTAACCCAGGGTAAAACTCAATGTAATGGTGGTTGTCACCATTCGGCCATGTTGTGTTTTGTCACTATTCGGCCATGTTGTCACTAATGACAGTTCACAGCTCAGTTCACCACTCACTCACAGCTCACCAATCATTTACTCATTCAGCAACTCAGTGGCCTTGTGGTTAGAGTGTCCGCCCTGAGACTGGGAGGCCGGGGTTCGATTCCCGGCCGGGTCATACCAAAGGCTCTAAAAACGGGATCCAATGCCTCCCTGCTTGGCACTCAGCATCAAGGGTTGGATTGGGGGTAAGACCCTGTGTCATACTAGCGTCATGTCCAGAGGGTGTACTTGTACATCAAGCTGCCTCATGCTACAGAAACAGGAGATAGGCACGTGCCCTATGGGCCTCATGGCTGGGCAAGGCTGTTTGACTGTCACTATTCGGCCATGTTGTCACTAATGACAGTTCATAGCTCAGTTCACCACTCACTCACAGCTCACCAATCATTCACTCAGTCACACCAGATTACAATGTGTGAGTCAGTCAGGGCAGGAATCAAAAACCCTGCCCTGCTCCCATAATTACCTGATGTATTTCTGAAGTTCAGGCTCCCATGTTTCTAGGGCTTATTTGTGCGTATTGTTCTTACTCCTTATTGCTGCTTGCTTGATCCCGTTTTATTGCTGCTTGCAGCTATATTTGAGGTTGTTTTTGGAATACCATGTACTTGTTATGACTCAAAATGTGGGCCTATGACATGAATATTGCGTTCTTTTTTTTTAATCTCTCCCCTGTGTTATCCCACCCCACGCCCCACCCCCCCAGGCTGTACCTATGTTGGCGCCGTAGAATGGCAGCCTCGCTCAGTACAACCTGGGTACCCCCCTCCCCCATGAGCAAAACAAATTCCTATCAACACCTGTTGACATGGCAATAAAGTTCTTGAATCTTGAATCTTAATTGTGTACTTCTGCTGCTACTTCTACATTTCAATGTAATAACAGAATGTGAGCACCTTTTCCACCACTGGAAGGAGATGGAGGGGTACAGTAGTGGT
Source organism: Benthosema pterotum (assembly GCA_039105355.1). NCBI lineage: Eukaryota > Metazoa > Chordata > Actinopteri > Myctophiformes > Myctophidae > Benthosema > Benthosema pterotum. The sequence continues at coordinate 34,316,527 of CM076975.1, read as the reverse complement.
AGGTTGAGGTTTCTTATGAAATAATGCAAGAGAGCCGCATACCTTCATAGGTTAAGGGCTCTTATGAAATAATGCAGGAGAAGGGTGGGTGGGTACCTTGTAGGTGAAGGTCTCTGCGTGGAAGTGAACTGTGTGCATGTCCACCTCGTTGCCCATGCCCAGTAGATACCAGTCTACCTTCTGCCCCTGCGTCATCAGCAGCCCCTGGAGGTTCCCATACAGCCTGCCGTTGATCCCTGCAATAGACAAAAACGCACACATGCACACACAGAGAAAAACCAATGGTCAAAAACAACCTAACTTCGGTCAAATTTCAACCAAACGTAGAGGTTGAATAAGGACCAACTGGGTCTTTGGTCAATTTGACCGAATAATGCGTGTTATTATATTTGACCGAATGCATTTGGTTACATTAATAACCCAATTATGAGGGTCAACATAACCTAAGTACCAGTTGATTTGACCGAACATATTAGCTTGCATCAATAACCTAATTTTGATGGTCAAGATTACCCAACTGCCAGTTGAATTGATCCAGAATATTCAGTTAACCCGTTTTATTAAAGGGAAATTCCACCCATTTAACATTTTACTATGTCATTAATATACCTTAGAAATAAAGGTGTCCGCGTTAACGCGTTAATCTCGCGTTAACTCTGCCGTGCGTTAACGGCGTCAAAAAAAATTAACGCGAGATTAACGCACTGACGATGGCTTTCCTTGGTGCGCCTGTACAAACCATTTGTACAAATCCGTTTGTATACCGGTTTGCACGACGGTGTGTATAACACATGTGTGGGCGCTCACACATTTGTTGTACAGACCAATCGGTTTGTATACCGGTTTGCACAACGGTGTGTATAACACATGTGTGGGCGCCCACACATTTGTTGTACAGACCAATCGGTTTGTATAACGGTTTGCACAACGGTGTGTATAACACATGTGCGGGCGCCCACACAGTCTGAATCTGGGCCAGATCTTTTAAGCAACGCTGCCTATAATATTTAATGAAAAAGTCAATAACTTTGCCTGCTATGTACTGTATGTTTGTCATACCTTTTAATTTTGGCTAAAAACATGTTCAGCGACCCCCCCCCCCCCCCGCGCACAATAAAATAAGCATTTCTGGCAAAGTATTTGTCTCTGCTTACATTTGGTAAGAGTGTTAAAGTCAGAGTGTTTAAGTCAGATTTAAAACAAATGAAAATATGCGATTAATTTGCGATTAATCGAAGATTAACTATGGGCCATCATGCGATTAATCGCGATTAAATATTTTAATCGACTGACAGCTCTACTTAGAAATAGTCTGGAAATAACAGGGTGAAACATACATACTCCAGAGCCTCCGTGTGTGGTTGGCAGTTGGGACATACCACTCACTCGTTTAAAAAAAGAGGGGGGGAATTGGACCAGTCCACTCCATCAATAAATCAAATCAACCAAAGTCTGTGACCTAACAAATTGGTTATTCTCATTAAAACAACCCAAAACCAATAACCAAATAAAACAACCCATGAATTCGGTCAAAATAAAATCCCTGCAACCCAGGAAAAGGTTATGGCTTCAAGAAACAACCCAGGAAAGTGACCTAACACCATTGACTGAAGTGTTTAGTTGCAATTTTGACCGAATAGTTTTTTGTGTGCACAGAATAGTTTTTTGTGTGCACACGCAGGCACACGCGCAGGCATGCATGCAACCAGACACATGTACATTTTGTAAGGATATAACACAACCCTTAATTATAACGACTAAGTACTCATTTGAGGTGTTCAGGCGCATGCCATTTATCTCTTTATCTCCCTCACACACACACACACACACACACACACACACACACACACACACACACACACACACACACACACACACACACACACACACACACACACACACACACACACACACACACAAAACTCTCTTTATAGTTATAGTTATAATAGCATGCCATCTGCATCAGGACGTGAAACAAAAATTATATTCCTATAGTAGTTTTGAACAAGAATATATGACACGCATGTGTTAAAGTATAGTACCCCCAAACACCAGGGTTCAAACCGTCTATATAAAAATGATCACATTATTCAAATATAAAGGGGAACAATCTTCAGGTACACAGCCTGGGCCATGGATGAGCCATCGAATTCCGATCCAGAGATTTTTTTTGTTTACCTAACCTGATGAGCATGACCATGATGAAGTGATCATTGTAGTACTCATTTTGGATATCTGAAACGACAGGCCCGGGTTTTTGTGCATAAACTGTTCATGCAATGTATGACTCGCAAATGGAGGGATGTTCCGCCGATCTGCATGAGTAGGAGGAGGTGAAGGAGAGGTGATAGGGAGCGACGCTTCCCTGCTTCAAAATGTTTCCTTCTAGGAACAAATCATCAAAGTTGTGTTGCGTTAAGACATCAGGGAAACGGGGTCCTCTAGAGGCTATACTCTGGCTATGAACGGTATTTGCTGTATTACCTTTGTTTTTTTTAACTGCACATCCTTCCTTCCCTGCTTCTCTCCCTTTAATGTGCATTTATTCAATCCACCTATCATCCTTAGCTAGTACTGATCTTCTATCAGTATTAGCTAAGGATGAAGTTGATCCTCTTTCCTTCCAGATACATTGTACAAAATATTCTAATCAGTTTGTCTTTATATGTAGAATGTTCTGAACGGCATGAAATTGTGATGCTTGCTCACCATGCATCTTGTTGCTCTCGATGAAATCCTCGTCATCCTTCAACAGATCAAAGTCACCAGGGGCTGTGCTGGTGTAATTTCTGATGTTGTCGTCAATGTACCAGGACTCGTTCTCATCAAAGACCATGAAGAGCAGGGCAAACTCCATCTCCACATCTCTCCTCTGTCTGTCGCTGCCTGTGCCGCCGCGTAAAGTCCCAGGCCTGCACACCACCAGAGGTCCCAGCAGACCGCTGTACAGGTCCTGAATGAGGAATAGAGGAGCTGTGATTTACATTTACCATATACTGTACGTTGTAAGTGTAAATGTCACTGGTATTTACAGATCAATCTGGATCAATCTTTGCTTTCACACAAGGTTTGATTTGCCAGAGGGACAGGGAGAAATGTAGAAACTGGCCATTCATTCTTAAATGGAGGTGCAGGGATTATGATGTTATCCTTGTTTCTGATAATACTAAATTGACATTAGTAGATCCCATTCACACACCAATGGCGGAAGAAACCATGCAAGTTACTGACCATAAAACCGTATGGTAGGCGCGCTCTACTCAAAGTCCACCTTGTGTTCTCAAGTGGCTGATGGGTGCAGATTCTTGAAGATCAATGTAAAGAGGAAATATCCGCACTCGCATATAGTTCATGAGTTTTCTTTTATTTAGTTTCACAGCAGCATAGTCTACCTAGAGAAACGAACGCGTTTCGGCGCTCACGCCTTCATCAGCGTTTCAAACAAGTTACTGACCATCACATCACATCAGGAGCAATTATGGGTTAAGGGTCTTGCTCAGGGACACACTGACATTAACTAACCAGCAACCTTGCGGTTACTATCCAACGTCTTTACCCCTGAGCCACTGCCACCCTGTCTAGCAGTACACACATCTCACACATACTGTACATACAGTGGACCAGAGCCTTAAAAATAGAGTTGTGATATTGATGGGGCACAGTATCTATGCACAGGACAGCCCGGTCACGTGGTTAGTCACGTGGTTCGCGGAGATCTGATAGTGACTACTGAAGTTGGAAATACTGTAGCCTACATTGTTTTCAACAAGAGCGGCGCAAATACTATTATACATACTGTAAGTACTGTATGCAAAATGATAACTTTTTTTTACAGTAACAACTAAAGCCTCTGTAAAGTTTTTGTTGCACTCTTATCTCTAGATGTGCACTCAGTAGAGTGCCAACTCAGGGCATTGTGCACAGTAGGCCATGGCCTACTTGTGCGCGAGCAGAGTGAGCGACCAGAGATACTCTCTCTTAAAGATCTCTTAAAGAGCTACTTACAGAGATTAATTACCTCACCAGTACATTATCATCTAAACTGATCAACCGGGAATACTTTGGGGGACGAGTGACCACAGACGATCGGAAACTGATCGCTCTGCTCGCGCAAGTAATGACTTCACTCTTTCATTCACTGATGTGCATGTATTTTCAGCAGAGCGGCCGCCATTGGACAGGCCCCAAGAAGTGAACGGAGTTTGCTTAACTCTGTCTATTTCTAAGGCTCTGCAGTGGACATCCAATATAGTATACTTACATACCCTGGAAAATCTTACTTAATACCAGGACTTCAAAAATGGGATATGCATGAACGCACCGGTTGCTGCTGGTCATCTTCATATAATAACACAATAACGTTAAATGACGCAAATTATACCATGCTGAGACACATTCAATAATGCGCTCATGCAGGTGAAAATAGCAGATCGGCCGCTGGCCTCAGGGGCATTCTTTAATGCTTTTAAATGCTTTAATGCCAACAATTATAGATATGACCACATCTTATTCATCAGCCATGCAGGTGGTTTAATCTTTGTGAAAAGCAAGCAGTTAGTGGTATGAGAGATTTCCTTCAGGACACACTGAAGTGAGCCTGAAAGACTAAAATCACTCACACAATGCATGCTTGCAGACCGTCCCACTTGCAGCACAGTTCAGTGTGACGTGTGTGTCAAAGGGTTAGGGTTAGGCTTACCCCCTAAGCAAAAGTCATCTTTTAGACGTCTAAAAATGGAAGGTTTTTTGTGGTGTAGGCTTGGATTAGACGCTGAAACAATGTTGTTTCAACGTATATTTATAGACAATGTTGGCTATATATAGCTGGTTTATATAGACATTGATTAGCCAGGCTAGTTTTTAGACTCTATAAAATATATGTTGAAAAAAACGTCGCTTCAACGTCTAATGTTAGCCTAGATGGCTAACATTTTTCCTTTTCTTAAGGTGTCTAAAGGCGTTTAAATGTGCTTAGCGGGTAGGGTTGACACTGTGTCTCACGACACATTTTTATGGCATGGCTCCTGCAGGAATTTAGCCTAAATCTAATCCAACTTTTCTGATTCTGAACAAGGGACCATCACCCTGACTAAGAATCAACCTGGGGACCACTGTAGTGTTGTGTGGGGGGACATGGACGTGGTGTGTGTGGAAAGTCTTAAAATTAAATTATATTGATTGCTAAGGGCTTAATTTAATTTGTTGGTAATTAGATCAGTCATTATTCAGTGGAGATATGCTAGTGGTACAAAGCTTCAAAAGGATTGAGAACCACTGATCTGTTCATATTACAGTGTTTGCCCTTATTCTGCTCTCATAAACATTCTGTATTAAACTCATATTAACTGATTCATTGCAACTCATCTATGAGTGAGCACCCACACATTTCATAATAATGGTGACTCAACTAGTAAATCTGGTACACTTTCCCTTTCAGTTTAGATTATATGGGCAACATTTTCTAAAAAAAATAACAATGACTCAACCAGTGAATCTTTCACTTTCAAATTCAAACTTCTTTTTCTCTGGAACTACTGAAAACCCCTATTTCGGTAGGCTCCAGGTCACTTGAAAATCCTCAAGAGGATTCAATTTGGTAATATTTTTTTCCACTTTGATCCCATCGGTTACAAATGCTAAAAGTGTTTTTTTTCCATTCCATTCCATTCAAAGGAAATTAATAGTTGGACTTATACAACATAGTATGTACTGTATATACAGTATGTGCACACGCAGCTTGAAGACAATGCAAAGTACCATGTGATCATATACAGTATGTAAGACATACTGACTGAGTACCTTGATGAAGTGCGTAGAGGAGAAGTAGGCGTAGGAAATGCAGCTAGGATCTGAGAGCCCTGGACCAGAGCTTTCAGGGATGTCCCATCTAACCTCCGTCATGTAGCCTGTCATGACAGGACAAGAACAAATAGATTTATATACACGCACGCACACATTGCTCAGCCAATCACAGCAAAGAATGTGTCAGAGGACGCATTCTGTCAAAGCATTCTGAGGACAAAACTATAGAATTATTAGCTAGATATGGCTATAATTTGATGTTTTCCTCCCCCAGATGTATCTGTATGTTCTGGCAATGGGGCCTCATTTAGTTACCCTTGGTACCCTTGCCTGAGGGAACTGGGAGTACAGTGCTAACACTAAACAAACTGTACATCTGACATTACTTTCCAGCAATGAGGTGGTTGGTGAAACTCATCCATTGTGCATGATGAAGCAAGCATGCACAGTGTCAACAAATGGTATAAAATGTCCTTCCATCAGAGGCCATGGCTAAACTGCTGTCCCTCCATAGCCACATACGGTATTAGAAGCACCATAAACATTTGACATCTCTATTCTCACCAGGTTGGACTGCAGCAAACCCATTGGTCTTCAGTCCATGGGCGTGAATGGAGTAGGACCTCTTGGCTTTGTTTTTGAATGTGATGAGAATCTGCTCCCCTACTTCAGCTTTGATTATTGGACCTGTAGCAGTGCAAAGAAAACACAAACATATAAATTACCGGTATGTTCACACAAACTGCTGTATTGCACAAATGGAACCTAATGGAACATAGTGGATATTGTAGTTCTACAGACCATACTGTGTGGCTCCATTTCCTGATGTTTGCGAGTAACAGAAACACAGTAAAGCTGGCTTCACACATAAGGATTTTATTATAACATAATAACATTCTATCATCAGATAAACTGTAATCATTTACTCTGTGATACTATCAGATGTGGTTTGCTTTGCAACCTAAACATACAAAGGAAGGACTGTTAATTGTTTTAAAATGAAGTGTCTGGTGGAAGCCAAACGGAAATGCCAATGTCTTTTTTTTGTCAGTTCTGATTAGGAGCAGGGGGGTATTGAACAAATAACAAAGGGAAATACAGCTTGTCTTGGCAACTGGGTTAAATGGTAAATGGTGCATTTATATAGCGCCGCTTTACATAGCTTGTGCATCACATTCACCCATTCACACACACATTCATCCACTGATGGCAGGAGAAACCATGTAAGGTACCTACTAACACATCAGGAGCAATTATGGGTTCAGTGTCTTGCTCAAGGACACTTCCACAGTAATTCTGCGGGAGCCCATTGAGCCACTGCCGCCCGGGTTGGCTTAGGGTTGATGACAGTACAACAACTAGCAATGGGTTTGGTTTACAAGATTCAATACACTACCAAAAATACCCAATACTTAATAATGTCAATGACGACCACTCCCACAAGAGAGAGAGTGCAACTCACAAAAAAGGGATTAATTATTTTTGTTCCTACGCTACCAAAATGTGTGATCTGCTGATTATGGCTTTACAGAAGTAAATATTTTGTATGTATATAAATGTCTGTATGAAATAAACAAGGTGGCCACTATTGTAAACAAGAGTAATGCCTACTGTGTCCATTCTCAGTTTTTCAGTTATGTACCGGTACTTGAATTGTACTATAACTCTCCAAGCAGTTTTGTTGTAGTTGACTTGTACTGTAATTCTCATTCCTGTGGAAAAAAAACTTTAATTCATCCATCCATTTGTTCATTCATTCATTCACTCACAAATAATAAAACTTCATTTTTGATCTTTTAGTGCAGAATATGTGGTCAATAAAGAAGCCAGCTGCTGCTGCATAAAACCTCAGTGTTGTTTTACAAAGTTACCCAAATAGAGCAATGACTTATTGTAAAGGTTGGGTTGCAGCTGCAAGACAGTTCTAAAGGGATTACACCATGTCCCAATTTCACTTCTGATGAGAGATAAGCGCATTGTGAGCAAGTACTGTAGGTGTCTCCGATTCATCATGTAGATAAATATCAATCAGGCTTTTGATACCTAGAATGCCCAAGTGCATCTCTTGTGGCGCTCGTATCTTCTGTGTTGTGAAGGTGTCATCCGTGTACTCCCTGTACACCACCTTCTTATAGCGCGAGCCAATCCGGTCCTCCCCTCGCTCCAGGAACTCATTGCCTGGACTGGGACACAACGACAATCTGTCAGCGCTCACAAACAGTAATACTTATATACACAAATAGCAATTTACCAAACCAAGGTACATCACCATGCAATTAGAGATGTAATCCCTGCAGGGTGGGAAGACACGCATGCGCACTCACGCACGCACGCACGCACGCACGCACACACACGCACGCACACACACACACACACACACACACACACACACACACACACACACACACCCCCCCACACACACACACACACACACACACACACACACACACACACACACACACACACACACACACACACACTACAGTATACAGTAGACTACATACATCAGTGGTTTTCAACCTTTTTGAGGGCCCACTATTTATTCAGCATTTCAGCCACGGACCACCATTTGAGGACATTTTAGCCCCACAGACACCATATACCGTATATACATACAATATGTGTAAAATACACCACACACCTGTTCTCTAGTGTTCCGTGGTTCATCTCCTGTTCCCAGCCTCTGTCCGGTGCATAGTCCCACTCGATCTCCTCAGCGCTGATGAAGTACTGGACCACCTTTGTACGTCTGAATGGCGTATGAATGAATTTGCGTCCGGGACAGTCCCGTACCGTGTACTGCTCCTGCATCCCACCAGACAGGTGGTCTGTTACTCTGCAGCTCACCTCAAACGTGCCTGTATAGGAGAGCATCAAAAGGGATTAGCAGTGTTGCCAACTGCCAAAATCCAAAATGCACTAGTGGCACTTCCAAAATGCACTAGAATGCACTAGATGCTTGCCTGGAAGGGAATATGACCATTAAATGACCATTAATCTTCTACATTCTCTAGTTGAGTAGACATGGGCTAATTCACATGATGAATATTTTAACTCTTGAGAGCGTAAAAATGAAACCAAATGGACCCGTAAGGGTCCATTTGGTTTCATTTTTACGCTCTCAAAGAGTTACATCTGGTTAACCAACTATCCATCATTTAGCCTGGGGACCACTGGTTGAAAACCACTGTCATAGGAGGAGAAATGGTGAAAAATGAGGGTTTTATCTCTGGCGCCTGTCAATTAATTTCACCCCAACTAACCAGCCAAAAAGCACTAGATTTTCCGCCAGGAGTTTTTCACTAATTTTGGCGCTAGGGGGCTCTGAAAAGGCGCTAAATATAGCGACAAATGCGCCAAGTTGGCAACACTGGGGATTAGGTTGGGCTTCAGATACAAGGCAACACCATCATTTTGAATCTTTCCTCAGAATCTTTTGGGTCAGTGGTGTCCAGGGATCCATTGCAGTTCCTTGTGGGTGTTCCAATTCCAAACGACACATGATATTCTATAAACAGTATGTGAAACCAAATAAACTGATCCATGCAAACAACTGTTTATGTACAGTGTAACTGTAGGTAAACAGTTGTATTAATATTAGCGACTCTTTCAGCTTTGTGGAACAACAGAAATCTATGTATGTCAAAATTAAAACATGTGGAGAATGCTGTTTTCAATTGCAAACAGCGTGGTAACAATTGGAATTTTAGTATCTTACATAATATGAAGATCTTTGCCTGTAATGACAACACCAAAATAGAAAAGCTGGGTTGAAAGAGGTTACGTATGCCGTTGAGGTTTTATGAATATTTATTTAAGTTATTTTCAGGATATGGAAAAATAACCAATGTAGTTATTATTTTCTTATAAGTTATTTTATTTAGTTATTTTTGTCATGTGACAAAATAACTTATGACAAAATAATAACTACATTGGTCCTTTTTTTCCATAGTGAAAAGTTACAGTTCCGTTCAATGTTGTTTCCACCCAAAAGCAACAGCACTGAGTATGGAAGAAAGCAGTAGTAGTAGTATGGAAAAGCAGTCCAGTACTGACCAGTAGTGGATGGCTTCATGCGCACGGTAGCGGTGGTGTGTGGGAACAGGCTGAGTGTGTCCCGGGTGGTGCCGTGCCTCTGGAAGGTGTTGCCTTCAAAATAAATGCCATGGATGTCCACCTCTGAGCCCAGACCGAAGTTGTACCACACAACTGTGTCCCCTGAACATAAGTCCAGCCCAGGAAGGTTCCCATACATCCGGCCATTCACAGCTGAAATATAAATAAATATAAATATAATGATATAATAATGATATAATATAATACAATGAATATAATGAAATATAAAAAAAAATATATATATATATATTAAAAGGCATACAAATCACAAGAACAACAGTACAAGTAGCAAATTGAAAATTACTTGGGGGTGACATGATGATGACAACCACCAAATACTCAGCAGAAAAATAATAAATAAATCAATGAGAAATAAACAATAATGATTTTATTGTTTACTATCCAACTCCACTGCACTGTTTTTTGGAAATACAGTATTATGAATATATGCTCTGTATATATCGGTACACATATTGTGGAATTTATTTTGATCTACTTTTTATGCATTGCATATATTTCATTCTGGTGAAAAAAAGAGAATCTTGGTATTGGGATATATCATAAATTGTGGTATTGGTATTTCCATATCAGTCAAGAAAGCCTGAATTATAGTTATACTTAATTTCCTTCCAAATGCATAAACAATGCATCAAGTCAACTACAGGTAAGTACAAGGGGGTTCTACAAGCTCGCCTCTACAGTACCTAATATGGCGAGTCCAATGCATCACATAGCAGGGAGACCTATCATCATCATGATCCTAAGGAAGAGTTTATTTGCATAAATGAAGCATTACACACACAAACACAGGGATACACTACCATGCATCTTATTGCTCTCCTCAAATTCTTCATCTTCTTCATCGGTCTCATTGCTGCCATACTGTGAGATGTTGTCATCTAAGTACCAGCTCTCGTTCTCGTCCATGACAGAAAACAGCAGGAACATCTCCTTGTCTACACCTTTCTGTTAAAAAAAACATACATACAAACGTACGTACAATTAGGCCAGTGGCAAACAGTCATTTATTATAATAAAGTTTATATTTTATTAAAATATATATATTTTTATATATATTTTTTTTTAAACAGAGATAGCATTCCCACTAGCAAAGTGCCTTAATTTGATCAATGAACTAGTGTTGAACAAGTATTCGGTAATTTGCTTGAATCCGACGCTTGAAAAAGATGGTATATTGGAATCGGGACAGCCCTAGTAGAATGGGGGTGGACCATGAACCACTGGTGGTCCGTGAATGTATTACATGTGATCTCTAGGCATGCATTTAGCATTGTAGGAAATTGAAGATACAAGGTGCAAGTTTGCACTCTACCGAGTGCTGATCTAGTTATTATAGGTAAGCCCAGGCCCAGGTCAGGTGATACAGGCTATAGGCTTTTGGCCTACAAGACCTGATTTGCTGCCATGCCGCCAATAAGAATACCAGCCAGATGTCAAGAGCATCCAGAGAAAAGTGAGTTTGAATAGTCAAAATCAAAAGTGTACCGAAAGTAAAAGTGGGATTCAAAACTGAGCTGAAAGTACAAAAATGTGACTCACCACCATTATTGGGAAACATCCATATTACACACACAAACACATGTGTCAGATGTAATTTTAAACTGAAACTTAAAAAATACCAGAATGATTGGTTGTGTCACCATTATTTGGAAAAATGGTAGTATACAGTATCTCTGTAAAATAAGTGGTTGATTTAATTCACCTCAAATTAATAAATTAAATCAAGCCCTTAACAGTCAATACAATGTCATTTTAAAAAAAAATCCCCACACCACGCCCATATCCCCCAACCAGGTTGATTCTTTTTCAGTTGAAATCCCCTGCCATTGCAGTAAAAGCTGATGGCACACCTGGGTACCGTTTGTCCCCAGAGCTCCTCTCTTGCATACTAGTAGAGGTCCCACTAAACCAGAACTGGTGTCCTTCACAGCATCAGTGCTGGAGAAGTACAGGTAAGGGATACAGTTTGGATCCGAGGGAGAGGGACCATCCAGAACCTTCCAGCTGTAGATGAACGTGCTCCCAGGAGCTACTGCAGACCCAGGCTCATCAGTGCCTGTACCTGTAGTATTAGTCAAAGAGCATGATGATCAGTACAACTGCTGCAAGACTAAACAAGTAGGTATTTGAAATGGTTTCTTAGAGTGATTAAATTGGATTAGGTGATAAAGCACTCCATATACTGGTGAAAACAAAGCAAACTAGAAAAAGCTCTCCTTATGGTTATGGTGAGCCATTAATATTCATAATCTGCCTGCTGTTGGCACTGAAACAGGCATGTGTAAACTCTCATGGCAATTGGATGTGTTTATGATTTGAGTCACTTTGTTCAAAGGAAACCCATCTTGCAAAGTTTAGTTGCCTATCTTAGCCAATGAAAAAAACGTGTGACTATGTAAGACAATCTTGTGTTTTATGATGGACAAGTAATGTTTATATTTAGGGGTCCCCTAGTCCTCAGTTATTCACAGTAATAACTTTAAGTTTAACAACTCTGAGAGTTAACAACTTGGTTACATACATTTATAGTTTTTAGTTTAGAGGCACAATTTTACACTATGCAGTGTGTTTACATTTCATGCATATTGTAAGCTGTAAGGGTTCCACTATTCCTGTCTACGCATGCAGTGCACTGCAAACACGCATGCAGAGTCTAGCCCTAGTAGAACATACAATCTCTCACTGTTATTCACCTGTTAAATATATAATCCACTGTATTGTATACAAGCAGGGTCTAATCCAGCAGTGGGCAACCTTTTCAGGCAATCTGCTTATACGGATCTACTATCAACAGGCACTGGGAACCACCACCGGTTTACACCTTATTATAATGCATCAGTGCTGCACGATTCGATTTTGATATCGGCTACTGGTTGAATTGTTATTTTAAACATCGATATCGCCAAGAATTTCCATACGGGTGCTTCCCTATCTAAAATGTATTGGTCACCCAACTAGATTTTGCAATGAGTCTGAATCTAATTGTGCACTACTACTAATATGCTGTAGGCTGCTAATTAGATCAACAGTATCAACAAATAATGCAAAACCTTTCAAATACTGCAACTGCACATGTATAAAGAATGATACTTCTGGTTGAGATTTCAGTTCATGTTCTTGTATTCATTGGTTACCTTTCTTCACCACTGGTTTAATTTCCCATTCTGTGTGGACTTTGCTTTGGAAATGGTTTGGTTTGGAAACGGTTGCTCACGGTCTAATCAGAGAGTATTTTTTACTGTATATGTGGACAGCAGACTAGTTTTAGCTTTTATCATCTTGCTCCTAAGTAAAGGCATTTAAAGTGGCTATGCAAATCAGAGGGATCTACAAAGGACTCAGTCAAAGCTACCCCGTGGATCTGATCCGATCTTCCTCACCGTCTCGGTCAGAGTGCAGGCCGTGAGGCTGGATGCTGTAGTTTCTACCAGCACGGTTCATGAAGGTCACTCGGAGGACATCACCTTCCTCTGCCCTGAGGACGGGACCTGAACGCATGCAAGAAAATGCAGAAGAGGGAATTTAGAGACACCAGTCAGTTACTCCTGATGTCAGTTACTAAGTAGCTGAAGAAAACACAGTCAAGGGATGAGAGAATATTCTGGATAGTTTGAAACATAACTTTGAAGTATACTTTTCACTGAGACGTGAGGAACAACAAAGCATTGTGTTGTCAGGCAGAATATAAGATAACACAAAAGAAGAGGAACGTGAGATGTCCCAGAGGAGAGAATGAATGAATGCTCAATTGACTTGCAACTTGAGTTGCACAAAAACCGCATGACTCACCGAGGATTCCCAAGTTAGCAGGCTGCTCTCTTTTAGTTGTGAAGGTGCCATCTGTGTACTCTGTATACACAACCTTCCTGTAGCGACCGCCGATCCTGCCCCCGTCTGTCCCAAAAAATGTCTCTGATGGGCTGTTACAAAAACAGTGTGTGTGAGAGAAAGAGAGATTAAAATACCCATAAAAAGGGGATGCATGTGAGACAGACAGACAGATAAAACGTGGTCATTGTGGGGAATGGGGGTAAGGGTCAGAAATGGCATGGTAGTTTCTTTCCAGTGTGTGTGCGCAGGGGGTGGGCGGGTTTGAACCTGCGAGATAAAGACCTTCCTGTTGCTATGCTGAGTCACAGATGTTGGAATCTCATACTGCAGTGAAGCAGAAGAGAGCAAACAGCTGGCCTGCCTTTAGATTATGTCACACCAGGGGAAAAACAGCAACCTCTAAAGTAAAAAACCCACTAAACTGTTTACACCAGTCAACGGTCTCACACCAGAACACGTAAGTACTGTACAAATACACTCCCGGAAGAGCCTGTAACATACAGTAAATACACTTCTCTGCTGAGGCCCTTGATTTGATTTAAAGGCTACCTTATGCTGACCTGTTTTCATCCGTTAGTGATGTGTTAGTGACCAGGTCCATCCCAGACGGTGCATAGTCCCACTCCACCTCCTCCGCAGCCAGATAGTAGGACCTAGTCACACCCTGCACCGCTGTAGGCCTGGCTGCTGAGCCACAGGACTTCACCTCATAGAAGGCCTGCATTCCACCTGATGAACACACACACGCACACGCACACGCACACACACACACACACACACACACACACACACACACACACACACACACACACACACACACACATGCACATTTGTACGGACATTATGCACACAGGGGACAGACGTGTGGGATGAACACATTTCCAGTACAGTATGATTCAAGGAGGGTCAGCATTGTTTTGTGCAACCGGATTTCCTATTCCATGATGTCAGTGTGACCTGACCTGACCTGATCTGACATGCCAGGAAAATCTTGTTTTTTTAATGAATAAATGGATAGTATCCAACTATCCATTTATTATTATAAACTACAAACACATATTTAGTGTAGATAAGATACTGGAGAAGCTGCTCCAGTGTCTTCCGCACATTGTGCTGTGTTCTGCACCAGTCTTGCCTACGTTTGGCTGATACACTTTCTTCAAAAAATGTATTTAAAAAAACTAGGTCCTACCCTGTAAGTGGTCGTTAACTTGGCAGGCCACTAGCCACTTCCCCATCTCAAGTGGAATCATCTCGGCTGTGACAAACGTTGCCGGGAACAGGCTTAGGACATCGGTGCGATGGCCGCGGTCCAACAATGTGTTTCCATGGAAATATGCAGAGTGAATGTCCACCTCGTTGCCCATGCCAAATAGATGCCAGGCCACTCGACGGTGCTGACACAACCTAATGCCAGGCAGGTTACCATACATGTAACCATTAATGGCTGACATACAGGGAAAAAAAACAGGGAAAGATAAGATGCAACCATGACTGTTACTGTTGAGAGGGGAGAGCAGAAGGAAAACGACTACTACAGCACTTGCACATTGGATTACAAATGAACTTACATTCATAATCTTGCATTATGTAAGAAATCCAGCAAAGTAGCTTCACACATGCACAATTAACCCAAAGAAAAGCAGTTTTAAAAGTGTACATTTAATTGATGTTTAATGTAGACGGTACAGAGGAGAGACAGAGTGGGATGGCAAGCGAGACCACATCAGCTACAACTGCTTGCAACAACAAAACAAACCATACAAATGTAACACACACAAATGTCACACTGCCATTGGGGAATGGTTGCATCTTGCAACTACTTGCAACTTGCAAGTAGTTGGAAGTAGTTTCATTTTGCAAGTAATTGCGTGGCAAATCAGGTGAGGTTTGGGCTCAAAATCAACTCACAGCTTTGGTAAAAGTACCCACCATGCATCAGGTTTGACTCTTGAAAATCGGGATCACTCTGGTTGACACTGCCTGGCTCTGAGCAGAAGGTCTGAATGTTGTCATCCAGGTACCAGCTCAGGCCCTCGTCCACCACGTTGAACATCAGGAACACATCCTGGTCCACATCCTTACGTACTGACTCCGTCAGACTGTCAGCAGGCACAGGGCTCTCCTTCAGGATACCTACATTTGTACATGCAATGACACACTCTTGATAGGCTACATGTGTTCTGCTGCTGCGGTTTAAAGTTCTGAGTGTGATATACTGTAAAATTACGGCAATATTCAGTGAAATACTCTTGTCTGTAAATATATTTACAGCTGACCACCATGTTTGCCTATTAGTACACTTAGTCAGATCTGAAGGACCAAAATAAGAGAGAGACACATAAAGGTTATTTAATCACTAAGCCAACCTGTCACCTCCAGCTGCTGAAGATGTGGTGGAATATGCACGTTGCTGGGAGAGAGAGCTGAACAAAATTTGAGACCTCAACATTTCAAGTGCTATTAGTGTATACTGTATGTATACTGTATTTTCTCACCTTTTTTACATGTCAGCAATGCCCCTATGAGTCCAGAGGAAATGTCCCTGGGGGCTTCGACATGGGAGTGGTACACCCATGTCAAACAGTTGGCATCGCCCTCCGTAGGGGCAAATTCTGGCCTGACCTCCCAACGGTAAGTGTAGCTACCTCCCGGGGGAACGGCGTCATCCTGCTTCAACTTTGCAGATGTCCCATCTGGGTAGAGCGCCCCTAGTGAACAAAAGATTCAGTGAATGTGAAAAAACATGCTATGCTGTATTTTTGAGACACAGGCTTTCATTTTCGTCTGCCTTGCGCGAAAACGGAAAGCCTGATTTGTTACCCACAGTGGCCTAGAGGGGGGAGCTTCCGGGGTGGGCGTCACACCAAATGATGTGACGTAGCACAGCAGTGGACAGGCGGGGGAGGGGCTGGGGATGACGACACGTTAGTGAGATCAAATCAGATCAGCTCATCTGCCGTGTGGATCCCACGGCACCCCGCCCCTCTAGGCAAAAATCATGTCACATTAGGCCAGGCTAGCTATGCTGTGACGGGAAATCAGCTTCAAAACCAGCTCTACAAGGTTATGTAACAGCTTGTTACAAGATGCCAATCAGCACCTGATCCAGCTTTTTCCTTATTTTTTTATTACACTATTTATATTTTGTGCCAAATATTCCAAAACAAAATAACTATTACACTGAGAAAATCTCACCTGCGTGTGTGCGCATGTGTCTTATAGGCCCCAAGTATTACAGAGCATGACACACAGACCTCCATGGACTGAAAATCAGGCCACACCTCACACAAAGTTTGGTCAATAAAAGACCAGATGTTACATATGATGTTACAGATGTTATGTTGTGGCCATACACCCCCTGTGTCTGCCCAGTGCCCACCATCCGCCCATCAACTAAAAAAAAACGTGATACTATAATATTTTATTTTCATCATTACCTATTGGTCTGGGCCTGATCCGTGCCACTCCTGTGTTTCACTTTTACTGTCGTTAGTGCTACCGCAAATGAATTACACCATCTTATCTTATACAAGTCGCCCTTTGGCCACAGTAAATGTCCTTAATAATCACATTCACTGTTGATGGTTTAAAGACCAAATCATATTACATCATTTCTTCCATGTCTACACTCCATTACCATATTCCATATGATTTGTGTTGCAGCTAGTAAACATTAAATTGACCTATAAAATTGGAAGCAACAGCAGTGAACTTTGATTCTCTCTGAAGTCTCCTCACATGGCTTTAACCACCTACTTATTTCAATGTCTGGCGAATAGCAAAGACAGTTAGTATATAGTTTTTATTTATTTTATTTCAAGGTGGTTTATTTCATCGCTCTGGATGGCTCCCAAGAAGCTGTCCTTCTGTAACTTGAGTGAATGTATTGTATATCCTTCCTGTTAGACTGCATCCTTTAAATACGTGATAGCCCCAGATTGCATCAGAACCCCTATAAAAAAAAGAAAATAACAAACAGGGCATCGTTCTGTTTCAACTTGAGGAGACATGATAGATAAAGCTCGTCTCAAGAAGGGAAAGGGTATGGGTATTTACAAAATCCTTGTAAAGCCTGGGAGATTCCTAGGATTGTAAGCATCTCCCTGATAGGGTGATCTCCCTGATCTGTGTGTGGGGGGCTGGGAGGCTTGCATAACAACTGAGAAAGTATACTCAGACTTTCTTGAAACTGTAATTGAGCATGTGTCTGTTACAATAGAATGTGAATTCATGAGAATGTGGCAGGTTCTTCGTGTCTTTGGTCTCCTTCTGTCAGCTTTTCAATCTTATTCCCCTTTAGAACTGTGAACTTCCCGTTATATGAGTAGTTCTGGCAGTGGAGAAAATGTTCCTATAGGCCACAAGAACAAAAACAAGTATTTGTGTCCAACTGTTGAGTACATCTAGCCTGGCTTCAGCTCCTGAATCGCCAGCCAAACATACAGTATGTTCTGGTGATTCAGAATCTGGTGACACTGTCTATTGTGGGGTAAGACTTTTTGAAAATCTGTATGACCATCAGTGTCGTTTCAAGTCGTTGAAGCCAAATAACAATGCCGATCCAAAAATCTACAAACATGGCTGCCCCCACTGCGGTTTTGTGACGCCTACATATATATATATATATATATATATATATATATATATATATATATATATATATATATATATATATATATATATATATATATATATATATACACTCAACAAAAATATAAACGCAACACTTTTGTTTTTGCTCCCATTTTTCAGGGGATGGACTTAAAGCCCTAAAATTCATTCCAGATATACAATATAACCATTTCTCTCAAACACTGTTCACAAATCTGCTTAAATGTGTGATATTGAGCACTTCTGCTTTGTTAAGATAATCCATCCCACCTCACAGGTGTGCCACATCAAGATGCAGATCTGACATCAAGATTAGTGCACAGGTGTACCTCAGACTCTCCACAATAAAAAGACACCCTGAAATGTGCAATTTTCTTTTGCCTTATTGGGTGTATGGGCCTCCGAACCAGTCAGTATCTGGTGTGACCACCATTTGCCTCATGCAGTGCAACACATCTTCTTCGCATAGAGTTTATCAGATTGTCAATTGTGGCCTGTGGAATGTTGGTCCACTCCTCTTCAATGGTTATGTCAAGTTGCTGGATATTAGTGGGAACTGGTAAGCGCTGTCGAAATGGTAATAATGTGGTAATATTGTGTTATTACCGTTTTTACAGTGTGTACCAGTTCCCACGAATATCCAGCAACTTCACATAGCCATTGAAGAGGAGTGGACCAACATTCCACAGGCCACAATTGACAATCTGATAAACTCTATGCGAAGAAGATGTGTTGCACTGCATGAGGCAAATGGCGGTCACACCAGATACTGACTGGTTCGGAGGCCCATACACCCAATAAGGCAAAAGAAAATTGCACATTTCAGGGTGTCTTTTTATTGTGGAGAGTCTGAGGTACACCTGTGCACTAATCATGATGTCACATCTGCATCTTGATGTGGCACACCTGTGAGGTGGGATGGATTATCTTAACGAAGCAGAAGTGCTCAATATCAAACATTTAGGCAGATTTGTGAACAGTGTTTGAGAGAAATGGTTATATTGTATATCTGGAATGAATTTTAGGGCTTTAAGTCCATTCCCTGAAAAATGGGAGCAAAAACAAAAGTGTTGCGTTTATATTTTTGTTGAGTGTATATATATATATATATATATTTTTTTTTTTTTTTGCCTCTACCACTGGTTCGTACACTCTCCTTATCAACACTGCGTGTGCATCTAAACACAGACTAGTTACCTTCAGCATCCTTCTCATAGAAGACTCCGTGAGGGTGCATGGAGTAGTTCCTGGTGGCAAAGTTCTTCAAGTGCACCATAATAACATCATCGACCTCTGCCCGCAGTATGGGCCCCAGGTACCCCAGCCAGGCAGGTCTGGGGGACTCACGGGTGTATGATGCATCCGTGTACTCTCGGAACATGGCCTTCTTGTACTTTCTGCCAATGCGATCGGGCCCTCCTTCCAAGAATACTTTTGCATGCCTAACAGACAGAGAGAGACATCGGGGTGACATCAGTAATGAATGAGTGAATGGGCACATACTGTAAGATGGTGGGGATCTGGAGACCGTAAATCTGATGGCACTATTGTCCGACAGCGTGGCTACGCGTGCGATTAGGGACAGGGACAGGATTAGTTTGGGCACAGTCCAAATAATGACGTTGACCTGTGCCACTGCATGTCACTCTGAGTTTTGTTGTTAAACCTCTATGTCTGTAAGAAATGCTAAACTTACAATAAAAAATAGTACCCAACGTCCATGTAACATGAACAGTTATGAATTATGACAAATTATAAATAATGATCATCAATCACTATAAGCACACAGTTTCACCAACAGGGCATGAAAGGGTCTGTGTTTTTCCAATAGCTTTATGTTTGCCTTCAGCCCATAGGAGGTTGTTTGATCAGCTTGGGTTGGACTACTTCAAACTTTGACATTCCTTTGAAACTGCTGGACTAGATCACTGACAGGCCAGGAAAAACTGCTTGTTATGAAAAAGTTCAGTGATCACAATTGATCATGTGAAAGTGTAGATCTGCAAAGTATCTTGAGACGGGCTGTTGGATTTTGCCAATGGGTTCTTCGTGTCTTTGGTTTCCTTCTGTCAGCTTTTCAACCTTATTCCCTTTTAGAACTGTGAACTTCCCGTTATATGAGTAGTTCTGGCAGTGGAGAAAATGTTCCTGTAGGCCACAAGAGCAAAAACAAGTCAAGTCAAAAAACAGACAAAACTACAAAAGAAGATATTATACACCTTTTTTCTGACCATGGTTGAAAATATTTGATTTTGCCAATGGGTTTTCCAGATTGCTGGAGCACAGAATACCGCACACGTCTAACTTTCCTCAAGGGCTGCTGAATCTTTGAGAACCATTGAGATAGATTACATCCTGTTGAACATGACATGTAACTTCTTTTTAAAGTGGACCTCAATCCTGTCTGGAGATAAACAGTTGTAAATAATTCCTAGAAAGAGAGCATAGAGGTGTTCTTCATGTAACGGCACTAGTCCTAGTACACTAGTATACTATACTAACCGGGGATTATGCCCGTCTGTGTGTCTGTGAGCGACTAGCCTCGACACCCAGGCTTTCATTTTCGTTCGCCTTGCGCGAAAACGGAAAGCCTGGACTAATGCACGTTGGAAAGTGGCCTTGAGGGGGGAGTGAACCTTCCGGGGTGGGCGTCGCTCTAAATGATGTGACGTAGAACAGCAGTGGACGGGAGGAGGAGGGGCCGGAGATGACGACACGTTAGTGAGATCAAATCAGAGCGCAGCACTTCCGCCGTGTGGATCCCACGACACCCCCGCCCCCCAAGGCCATAATCATTGAGGGCTAGACCAGGCTAGTGAGCGACTAATCTCTCTCAGGCATCGGTGGACTGATGGCCTTAAAACTTTGCACACTATAAGAGCAGTAGACCAAGGAACATCAAATGCCATCCATGTGATTCTAGATATTGACAGGGTTGCGTAAAGACCTGCCACCGCCAGCCATTGGTTGGCCTACCATACGTCTACTTCTGTGACCCATGCAGAACTAGTTCACCTAGGGTCACCCATAGAGCGAGGTGCCACCTTGTGCCATGTGTCAAGTCTACGAGCATCAGTGTCCACAGTCCCTAAAGCACTCTGGGGGATGAGGATTCATGCATTTGTCCATATTGTGTTGCAACTCTGCAAAGGGGCTGAGTCGGCTCTTCGCATTGTTGGGTGATGTCTCTCGTGGCTCAAGTTCGCTAGAGATGGCACCTCTCCGTAGTGGTCTAAAACTATATTGTATCTATTGTCCAAAAGGTACCGGTAGCCAGCGGTAATGACAGTAGGAGGATTCTCGTACTGATTAGAACGTGCAAATCCTACTGGTGCTGCGAATTATACCCTCCATCCCAGTTTTCAATTTGTCTGCATGATAGTGCTTCAACAGGCAGCTTCAGCTTTTAGCCTATCTGAGGTTGTGTGTGTTCTGTGTTCTGTTTGTGTGTGTGTGTGTGTGTGTGTGTGTGTGTGTGTGTGTGTGTGTGTGTGTGTGTGTGTGTGTGTGTGTGTGTGTGTGTGTGTGTGTGTGTGTGTGTGTGTGTGTGTGTGTGTGTGTGTGTGTGTGTGTATGTGTGTGTGTGTGTGTGTGTGTGCGCGTGCATACGTGCGTGTGCGTGTGTGTGTGTGTATTTCTTCTTTGTTGTGCTTAGGAAGATTTTGTTTGTACAATATTTTTGTTGGGGCTATTTCTTGCCATTATATACAAGTAGCTCCACAGGAACGGGGGTACAGATGTGGGGAACACAAGTTGTTTTTATTAGTATGCAACGATTACATTCCATACATTCCAGGGCTTTACCATGTGGGTATATGACATCAACAACTTGAACAAGAGCTATTTCTATTGAGTCAAAGCTTTCCTTATTTATGAAATAAATAAAGCAACTGTTTACATTGTTTTGTACAGGGCAAGTATAATGTTCTAAGGCATGTGTCTAGCCAGGGATCATTTTAGTTCTTGCCCATGACTGGATAGGTCAGGGGTTGGCAACCTTAAAAGAGCTAATTTGGACTAAAAACGGGAATACAAAATCTGTCCGCACATATATTTGAGTCTTATAATTAATTCCTTATTAATCTATATACCGGTACAGTATCTATCAAAGTGATTAAATACAAATACATGTTAATGAGCATTCATTAAATATGGTGAATAATGAAACTTTGTTTATTCTAAAGTATTATGACATGAAAAAACATTAGAAATGTATGTTTTATGTTTGTCCTACTACTAACTTAAAAGACGTGGAGACAATAAACATAGTTTAATCTCCGTATTTTGTAAAGCTATGGGGAGACACTATAAGGGAGTGGTTTTCAACCAGTGGTCCTTGAGAAGTTCCGGGTAGACTGGAAAGTTGGTTAACCAGATGTAACTCTTTGACAGCGTAAAAATGGATCCTTGGGGGTCCATTTGGTTTCATGTTTACAATCTCGAGTTAAAATATTCATCATCTGAATTAGCCCAAGTCTACACAACTAGAGAATGTTGAAGAATAGTCATTTTTGGTCTATGTTTTCCTTATTTGTTTCCCAAATCCAGCCTGGCATTGTGTACAAAAGCAAAATATATATTTTTTTGTTTTGTGTTTTTGGGGCTAAAATGTCATCAAATGGTGGTCCGAGGACTCCGTGGCTCAAATGCTGAATATATAGTGGGCCCTGGTAACAAAACATTTGAAAACCGCTATGCACTATGGAGAGGCTAAAGAGCCATGTAACTCTAGAGCTGCCTGTTGCAGACCCCTGGTAGATGGTAGGGCAGGCTATTATCAAAAACAAAATATTAAACTTAAAAGTAATGAATTAAACTTTTTTTTTTAAATTAAACAATAAAAACCGAACTAAAGGTGCAAATCCATAATCAACGTGATTTGAAAACACACATTCAAAACAAAATAAAACAAAAACTGTGTGTGTGTGTGTGTGTGTGTGTGTGTGTGTGTGTGTGTGTGTGTGTGTGTGTGTGTGTGTGTGTGTGTGTGTGTGTGTGTGTGTGTGTAATGCACGTATGTAGGCAATACATCTCTCTCATGTAAGTGTCAGGGCACAATGGAGCTCTAATCTCTTGTAATCCTTACCAATGTTTACTTGTAGGCTATCTACAAAATTCATTCAAGCCTTGCATGAGTCAGTGCATCTGCTGAATGACTAACTTGTATAATAAAAGGGACTAATCCACATATATTATACGTTTGTATGCTGTGTGCGTGAAATGTGGAAGACACATATTGGAATTAACCACCATAACTCCAGAAAAATGTCTTTTTTTGTCAATTCATTCCATTCAACCTAAGAGTTTGTCTGACCTGGGACAACCCAGTGGGCCATTTGACCCCGATTCCAAACTATAACTAATGCAATGTATTATCAGCTCAGCTGCCAGATGGAACTCCTCCATAGACATGCAATCCACAAGTAGTTCCCATAATGGGAAAATCGCGCGTTATCATGCCCATGCAATCGCAGAGATACTGACACATTTTGTTCTGTTTATGTATTACAGCCTATATACACCTGTTGCTATAATAGTGTGTACAGTCCGATATATAGCCTACAACAAAGCCATGCTGAAGCGTAGGATAATAAATCAATCTTAATTAACTTTTAAATCTTAAGACCTGTTATAAAATAAGAAATATAGGCTATATACTACAGCCTTCAAAAGTCGATATTCAGATGTTTGTTGCCAAGGGCTTTAGTGGGGGTTCCTGAGGACACGGCCACACGGCTGCATTGAAAAGTTAACTTAAAGTCTTAAACATAACATAACGGTAGCTTATACAGTAAAAGAAGGCTAACAACTCTCTAAGAAAACTGTCAGTCTACCCAAAGCGCCACAAACAAACTCACTCGTCATCTGCGATGTCTTTCCCGTTGATTTGGTTTTTCCCAGTCGGTGCGTAATCCCACAGATCCTCCCTGATGCCGACATAGTAAACCCTCGTCCTGCCGGCAGCAGCCACAGCTGTGGCAGACCAGAAGAGGAGGATAATAAACAGCACACAGTTTGCGAGCAGCCACTTCGGTGTCAGAGCCATGTTCAACAACCCAGCTGCTGGCTGGATGATGATGGACGCAGTCCTCGATATGTAACCGCTTTATATGTTCACTTGGAGCAAAGTAAAACCTCCGTTAACTCCCCCATACAGGCGCGTCAACTCGGCTCTCAAAATGAAACTCCGCTTTGCGGGAAGAGAAAACAGTCGCGCTATTCAGCCCGGCGTGACTGTCTGAGCACAGCAGGCAGTGGGTGACCGCCCACCCACCGCTTCACTGTATATCTTTTGGAATAACTCAGCCTCCTCATATCAGGTTCAGAGATTCAATCTCAGCTGTCAACTCTATAGGGCGTCCATGAACTGGGACTGGTGGGGGGAGGTGCCCAGTCCCAGGGATGGGGGACTGCATGTACACCTGCACAGTAGGCTACTGACGAAAAGCCTGGGCACAGAGGGCTATTATTAATTTGAGTATACGGCGTAGGCTACTGTATGCTACGCATAATGTCAATCTAAGGTTTGTAGGGCAGTAGCAACAGTCATAAAACCCGTTGATGATGGTAAAATGTCTTTTTTGGATAAGTTCTGAAACGTCTGGTCTCTTCTCTTCAGCTTTTCATTAACACATAGCAGTAGCACATCAATACGTCGGTCCGGATGATGTCGGATTGTCACTTGTCAAGTTGTCAGCATCATTAAACTGATATTTGCATAATCATTCAGTGGCCATAACTCCATTGCTGGAACCAAAGTTGGTTTAGAGGCCCAGCTGGTATGTAGCCTACTTAATTTATAGTACACTGACCTGTACTAGTATGACACCTGCTGGCCAACTTTATGCATTACAAGGCACCTGTTTCATAATAGGTTTATAATACATTTATTATGGCACTTCACTTGCAAAAACTATCCTTATGGCTACTAACAATTTACATTTTATGTATTTAGCAGACACTCTTAATCCAGAGCGATTTACCCTGACCGAGAGCGACTAACCAAATTACACATACATGTTGTAGGCTACAACACACTTAACTGCGTAGCATGAGGGCTTGAACCCACCCATCTAACTGATAAAACATCGTTGGCGCCTGTACTTTCCTCCTGATCTGAATTCTGGCTTACAGAAGGGAAGACTATTGTTTGTGTCTTCCTTGGACTGCCTTGTTTTGCTATAGGATGTACTGTAGTCATATATAAGCCTGAAGCACATCAGTGTCCTTGTGTATTTTTACTTGTAACACATCCTTTGCCACAAATTGTACACCTCTTTTTCCCTTTTTGCAGGTACGCTCCGGTTCTTATGAATTTGTTTATCTGTCTGTTGTGTGGGGGGAAGAAACAATTTTTTGTAGTCTATTTCTATTGGCTTTGACGGACCTACAGACGGACAAACTTCACTGGCAACTGTAAAAATCGGCATTGCAAGTTATGCATGCCAAGGGTTTGTGTTGTATGTGACGTAAGACCAGTGCACTGGCCAAGGTGTTGTTAGGTGAAAAACATCACTATCATAACGCATCACTATGAAAAAGATATTGTTAGATGTCTACTTGAGGACAAAAGAGTCACAGATAGAGAGACATCCATGAACAACAGCGTCATTCTACCCTCAGAGGAGTATTGGCAGATCCAAAAGCTGGTGAAATACATTAGGATAGGCAACCCAACAGCCACTGTCATTGCTCTATGTGCCATTAGGGATTTTAATTTATTGGAGGAGATGTCCCAACTGGCCCTCTGGGATGTAGATGGCATTGAAGTCCTTGTTAACTTGCTGAATACAGAAGACATCAGATGCAAAATTGGCTCTCTGAAGATCCTGAGGGAGATCAGTCACAACTCTCAGATCTCCCGTCTCATCGCGGAACTAGGTTCCCTGCAAACCATGGTGAAGATCCTGGAGTCGCCAGTTAAGGACCTCAAGGCCCTGTCAGCTGAGACCATCGCCAATGTGGCTAAGTTTGGCAAAGCCAGAAATATTGTGAGGCAGTCTAAAGGCATTAAGATACTGTTGGAGCTGCTGGAATGTGTCCCTGTTTCGGCCAAACTGTCTGACAAGGAAAAGAAAGATGTGAAGGTGGCCTGGCGTGTTGCTTTGGCACTGTGGAGCTGTAGCAAGAGTGCAAGGAATAAGAGGGCCATCCAAAAGGCTGGGGGCATCCCGGTGCTGGCACGCGTGCTCATGTGCCCCCATGAGAACATACTCACTCCTCTGGTGGGAATTCTGGAAGAGTGTGTTTCAGAAAGACACTATCGAACAGCCATTCTAACTATGGGCATGATCAAGGGCCTTATCAAATCCCTCAGATTTGACAACCAAGATCTTCAACTGAACTGTGCCCGTACTATATTTAAGTGTGCAAGTAAGGAAAAGCGCATAATTTATGAGGTGCATAAGTACAAAGGCCTGGAACCCCTAGTGTCCCTGCTGAGCCATGTGGACAATAAGCCACTCCTGGCTGCTGCTGCCGGAGCCATCTGGAAGTGTTCCATCAGCTTGGAGAATGTGGCTGAACTTCAGAAGTACAAAACTCAGGAGAAGCTTGTTGGCCTGTTGTTGAAGCAGACTGATGAAGAGGTGCTGGTCAATGTGGTAGGAGCTCTTGCGGAGGGTGCCCAGGTTCCTGCCAACAGAGACATCATCCGAAAGCGTGGAGCTATGGAGACTTTGGTCAGCCTGCTCACTCGAACCAATGATGCACTGCTTGTGAATGCATCCAAAGCGGTGGGTGTCTGTGTTATTGATATGAAAATCATTGACCGCCAAAACGGATTTTCTCTGCTCTGGTCCTTATTGAATTCCTCTAATACACGTGTCCAAGCCAGTGCTGCATGGGCAATTTGTCCATGCATCGATAGTACAAGGGATGCAGGGAGAATGGTGCGAACCTTTGCGAAAGGTGGATTGGAAGTCCTTGTTAATTTGTTGAAGTCGCCAAACAAAGAGGTCCAAGTCAGTGTTTGTGCTGCCATAGCCAAAATAGCCAAGGATGAGAAGAATCTGTCTGTTATCAGTGAGCATGGTATTATGCAAATGCTTGCCAACCTGGCTGACACAACTGATGATGGTCTCCGTCGCCACTTGGCTGATGCCGTCGCCTGCTGTTGTATGCAGGCCAACAACAGGTGGTCATTTGGGGCGACTGGGTCCGTGCCCCACTTGGTAGACTACCTTTTGTCCATGAACAGTTCAGTCCACCGTGCTACGGTGCAGGCCCTGTTTGAGCTCTCCAAGGAGCCCAGTAACTGTATCATCATGCACCAGTATGGAACTGTCAAGCTCAGAGACAGCCTGCTGTCTCTAATGGGCTCCACAGATGAGGTTATCCAGGAGGCTTCTGCCGGATGTATGGCCAACATTCGACGGAAACTGGCCACAATCCTGAAAGACCCGACACGATTAACGCCACACGATAGCAGTCAGACACCCTGCAGCCCCACTACTTTATCGATGCAAGAGGGCTGCCAAGAGGACGATTCTGGACAGGATAGAGAGGAGTCAAAGTCTCGACCTGAAATTTCACTAAAGGACATCACGACACGGGCCATCGCCAAGCTGGAGTCAGAATGTGATGAACGTGATGAAGCGACAGATGGTCTTGATGACTATGATCTTGATCTTGATGACGATGATGGTGATGGTAAAGAAGATGATCAGGCACCTTCTGAGGGTTCTACAGGGGATCAGTAAAAAGTATATTGTAAATATAAGCTTAAAGTCATGTAGGAACAGAAGAATGAACAGGAATATTATATGATGGAACATAATCAATATCACTTCTGGAATGAAATGGCTGCCAAAGAGCATAGCTAGCATGAGAAGGATCTGCTTCGACAAAAGGAGGCAATTTTTTTTCTTTTTTTTTTGCCATAATTATACATTTAACTTAATGTATTATGTAATTTAAATTATAGTGCAGGTACAGTTTAGAGATAAAGCTTGGATTTAAACACATACGCATTGGTGTTGGGTTAAAAAAAACACATTTTTACTAAGTTTGAATTACTGGCAATAATGACATTACACGTTAAGATAAGCTAAAGGTAATTTTTGTAATAGTTTTTCCCTCTATAAATGAAAACCAAAATGTCTTCTAGGGAAATAGTTAATACTGCTTGATTCCCACCTCGGGAAGCATAACTAGAAAGGTGGAGTGTAAAGCGTAGTAGTGTAAAGTAATAACACGTTTTTACTCTAGTAGTGCTTGCTACACTACAGGACCAGGGGTGGGATGTTATGAATGAATTGTTATGAATATTTTCCCCCACTCAATTCATAACATTCCCGCCTACTTCTAAAAATGTTTGGTGTTAGGGA
Organism: Benthosema pterotum; assembly: GCA_039105355.1. NCBI lineage: Eukaryota > Metazoa > Chordata > Actinopteri > Myctophiformes > Myctophidae > Benthosema > Benthosema pterotum. The sequence continues at coordinate 34,287,815 of CM076975.1, read as the reverse complement.
TTTTTTCACAAGAGAAGATTCGTGTTAACAAAATGTATTCATCTTGTATAAGCCTATCTGCAATTTTTAAATAGCCACAGGAACACATTTTGCTGGAGACACTGGAACTCCCAGAGTCCCTGGGGGTCCTCTGATCCCACTTTAAGAACCAATGACTTGGAGTAGTACAGTAGACTGCATTAAGCAGGGATGTCAAACTGCCCGTCTCCCTATATGTGTCTGTAAAGTGATCTGTAGTAGACATAAGAGGATGTGTGCTGTTTCAATGTTTTTATACAGGTATGTACTGTATGTCTATACTCCACTATACCCCAGGGGCTAATATTTTACTTTATAACTCAACTACAATGTAGGATAGTCTTTACTTTGCAGATGTGTTATTGGTAACATGGTTTCATTGGACCAAAGTTAAGAAAATAAAGAGATCAGAATATATCTGTGATCTTTAATCAGACACGGGCATGTGTTACAGTTTCACATTCACAGTGTTTTTAGTAGGATATGCACGGAACTACAAGTCCGTACGTACAACTACAACGCTCAAAAATCTCTGCATATTATGATGAAATAAATCTGTACTGAAATACCTCCCTACCAAACTTGTGGCAACCAAGTCGCCGTGCTGAGCTTGGTAGAGACGACTTGGCCGTGTTCGCGTTATGATGCAATAGGCACAGAATAGCACAGGTAATTATTATAAAAGCTGAACTCGCGCAGCCCCAACTAGCCACAGTTTTCACACACAGTTCCATGTGTGTGAAAAACCATGCCTAAGGGATGCATCTCAGAGGCAAATTACAACAATGGCTTTTAAACTTTTAAACATGATAATACTTTATCTACCTTTAATAATAAAGGTTAATAGAAAACAATATATAACTAAAACAGATGGTTTAAGAGTCAAGACAATTTCACTAGTCTCATCATTGTAAGAAGAAATAAATGGTATGATGAATGTAGGTACAGTAGCCTACTATATGCATGTCATTTCCGCAAAAGGGCCCTCCCATAAATATTGGAACTTAGAAGCATATATTATTAAGTAACCGTAATGCCACCAACATGTGGAATGCCCACCCAACAGTCATTAAGACATGCAAATCCCTTGACTCCTTCAAAAGCTCTCAACGGCCCCTACGTTCAGTTACAACTCGAGAATGGACTCCATAAACTCTGATTCCCCCACCTTCCCCTAATTGTAGGCCTATGTCTATTTCCCTATTACATGGTTAGGATTAGTGAATATTTGATGTTTTGATAAAATGAACATGGTGGCCCTATTGTAAACAAGTGGAAATGCTTTATGGTACCGCCCCCTTCACAGTTAACAGTCTGTGTACTATGTAAACTGAATTGTTTAATGAACCCTGTCACCTGTTCAGTCAATCAACTAATCAAAACCAACCATGACCAGAGCCATTAGAATGGCTGTGGGGGGAGCACTGTTGAGCACCATGAGGAACGCAGTGGGAACTGGGGACATCTGGTGGTCGTGGACAGTCAGGGCAGAAAACACACACGATGGGCTGTAGAAACTGGTGTTGCAGCCTGCTCTATCCAGGGAAGCCTGGGTGTCGAGGTTATATCCAGGGCTGTACTATACAGCGATAAGCGATCCGCGTCCCCGGTGCAGATTAGAACCATCTAGCTGCGACATTGAGGGGTCAAATTGAGCGCTGGAGTTCACGTGCTTTGTTTTCTACTAGGACGGCGCAAAATATAAGAGCAATTTTAGGTATATGTGTGCAACATGCCAATCGTTTTAAAGTATTATGCAGTAGTCTCTGACTCTCTGTAATGTACTAATAGTCTACGATATATGAAACAAACATCATTAAAACTGGGCTGTTGCCTGAGTCCATCGCATTTGTGCCTACTTCCAATTCGGGACTTGTCCCCATTCTAGATCAGGGGCGGATATAACATTTTCCAATTGGTGGGGGAAGGAGAAAATGGTATGGGGTGGCTTCATGAAGCCGCACCCATACCATTTTGGGTTGGGTTGTTTTGCATGCCATCGTGTTTGGTGGGGCAGTCTGGGCCTTTAGGGGGACATTGCCCCCCCCCCCATGTCCATGCCTAGATCCGCCCCTGTACTAGATAGCAGTGTGGGTAGAGGAGCCTTTTGGACTGGTCCCCATAGGCTGGTCCCACGAAGTGAACGGCGTTTGCATAATACTCTGCCCTACAGTAGCTGGTGGTGAGGCGGCGCGCGCACAGCTCGGGTTGGGGAGCGGATCGCCTGCCGTCTACCACGACGACTACTACTCATAGCTACTACTACTACAGTACGTAGAGTAGCGACAGACATGGCTGCCCTCAGCAAGATACCGCACAACTGCTACGAGATAGGACATACCTGGAACCCGTCGTGTATGCAGTCTACTCTAGAAGTGACGAGAGGGGCTCTAGAGGTGTCCTTTAAGATATACGCGCCCCTGTATGTGGTAAGTTCACCCCGCTTTGACCTCATACACTGAGCTTACGAGCCACTAAGCTAACTCAGGCTAACCCCCGAGTAGTGCACACACGGCAGTGGGCTGTCAGACAGATAGTGAGGGCTCAAGTTCATGCTTGTTACAGTACGTTATTGCATTGACTGCAGTCCTCCAGAAGTTCAGAAGAATGTCCCCTATAGATAAACCGCCTTTGGCAATGGCAATGCGCTACGATTACTTTAAATTAAGAACACGTCACAGCAGCATTGCAGCAGTTGCAATTTCTTGTTGGGTTGTTGTGGGCGAATTGACAGATCATCATAATAATCGTAATAACCAGTTAAACATATTGGGAAGCGGCGCCTGACATAACAAGCTGCATGGCGAGGTGCTGCTGCTTTTGCTCGTTGGTACAGTCGATGTGGTGTGGGTACATGATTAATAACACAAGGTTGTGTAGCTGGATTGTAAACCCATGTACTGTAACTGCAGTGCACACACAGAACGTCCAGGCAGGGGGTACAGGCGAGGTAACTGCCTCGATGGACATTGTACTAGCTTCAAGCTCACTTGTCTTGTACAGTATAATCAGTAATTCACAGTTGTCGAGGTCCCAACATAGCATTGGATTGTGGAATATTTGCATTTCACTCATTTAGATTTTATTTAGACTTATTTGCATACATTTACAAATGGTAAATGGTGCATTTATTGCACCTTTATGACAAGGCACTTTACATAGTGCATTGCCACATATTTAGATATTATTTAGACTTGTTTACATACATTAACATATGGTAAAATGTGCATTTATAGCACCTTTATCCAAGGCGCTTTAGTGCTTACATTCACCGTTGGAAACTTATGCAAGGTGCAACCGGCACATTTGGGATTTGGTATCCGTGTCATGCCCAAAAACACATCAACAGAGAAGCTGGGATTTGAACCGCCGACCCATGGATTGCTCGATCATTGGACAGCCTGGCTCTACCTCCTGAGCCACAACCACACCATTAAACCTCATGAAATCATGCCCACTTATTTATGTATGTGAGAGGTCATGGGGAGATTGTTTTCGAAGAGAAAGGCTCTTCGAAAGAGCCTTGCTATTTGAACTGCTGAGATAGATTGATAATGTACTGTATGTGCCTTTCCTCTGTGCTGCATGTAATAAAATTACTCAACTCACATTTCACACTGTCATAGTTCAACTGCTGCAAATAAACGCACCACTTTACAATGATGCAACTGCTAGATGTCCTCCTGATTAGATTCCAATGAGATAGTAACTGTGGGTCTGTTGTTTGTGCTTTACAGATTGCAGCCATCTTAAGGAGAAGGAAAAAGGACTACTATTTGAAGAGGCTTGTCCCTGAGATCTTACAGTCTACTTCATTCCTCACTGCCAATGGAGGACTCTATATATTTTTCTTCTGTATTCTCAGGTGTGAAGCTCCTACTGTATGTTCCCAATTGCCCTCAATAATCCCCTAATCTACTCTCATTTATGCCTGCACACACTTCTGCACAATGACACAATCAGTTACCCATTCAAGGCCTGTCGATGTCAATGACGCTTGTTTGTCTTGCGAAAGTGCTGTTGATCTGTTGTTCACAGATACGACATGGACTTTTGCATGCAACAAGAATAATGTTTATTCATTGATTACATTTGCTTTTTCTTGTTATGAAAGAGTTGTTGATCTGTTGTTTAGAATGTTTGCAAATATAAATATGAAAAAAAATGACTTTCATGGGCTACGTTATTTTAGTATATTCTTATTAAATCAAACTATGTTTTTCCCTATTCAGGAAGTTGCTTGGAGGTTTCTTTCCATGGTCTGCTGGGTTTGGGGCGGCCCTGCCTGCATCCTATATCTCCATCCTCATTGAACGCAAGAGCAGGTAATAGGTTCATGACTTCTTTGTTCTCTCCTTGTCCATCTTTGTCATATTCTTGTGCACTCTATAAAAAGTAAATGGATTGCACATACTTCAGTTCATGCTATTAACCTACCAACCGCCCGCTAATAATGGCACAATGCCAAGGTTTCCCCTGTTGTAGCCGCATGTTATGATGACGTAATTCTATGTGTGGTGTCGCATATTGTTCCCCTCTGTCCGGACCGCAAGTCTCACTGTGCCCTCAGCCATTGAAGGCTATTCACCACAAGCTAATTTAGACAGTTTGATAGTGATGAAGATGTAATAATAATAATAATAATAATAATAATAATAATACTGGTACTACTATTAATAACAATAATTTATTTTTTGCTTGCAATATGGATGTGCATTTGTAATCTTGCTATAATGCCCAAGTTGCATATTTAAGTAAATAAATATAGCAAAGACAGGAATGTGAGGGCTGAGCATACGTCCTGAGGTGGGAATCAAAACCATTACCGATATGTTGCCTGCATATTGACTGGTTGAGTTTGTCTCTGTTCTCCTACTTTCAGGAGAGGACTTCTGACAATATACATGACAAACCTGGTAAGAACCGCTTTTTGTTCTGATCTACTAATTGCCATAGAGTTGACCTTCGCCCCCAAATGAGTCTTTTATCTAAACTTTTATTGGTTGTTTGAGAGAGGTCTCCTACCGTAATGCAAATCTATGTGTCTATGTGTCATATGTCCATTAGTGGTCCAGCCCTATGGAATATATGGAATGCACATGAATGCTAATAAAAATATTTCCAATATTGCTTTGATGCTCCTATTAATTTATTTTGTTATGTTGTTGTTTTTTATTATTGTTTTTTGTAATATTTGCTGTTTATTAGATAAATACATTGAAAGTGTTTTTATTTATTTATTTTAATTACGAAGGGCAAGTATAATACTTTAAGGCTTATTTAGCTTATTAGCCATTTTCTTGTGTAAATATGCATTTGGCAATCTTGCAGGCCACTGAAACATTGTTCCGCATGGCAGTGACGCGAGGCCTCATCAAACCGCTCAAACATGGAGAGGTAAGTTGGTTGTGGCCTATTGTACAGTCTCAGATTAAGATTGATTGATTAATTGATGGCTAGTGTATATATTCTAAGTATCAAGTGCATGAGTTAACACAACAAAGATCTGGCACTTCCAAGAAGCAATTTGTTTTGATTCTTGGCTAGAAGAAATTTGTTGAAACAGAAACAGCTCAACATGAAACAAAAATACAATTCACCTTAAAGGCATGGACATGGACTTGAACAAAGTACCTTCAGAATGTATCACATCTGTTGTGTCTGCTGATGCTATTTGTCCTCTTCAGGTGCTGCTGTTCTGCACAACGGCATCACTCTACATGTTCTTCTTCAGGTAAGTGGTGAATTGTTTGTTTGGGTTTATCAAAAGCCTTGAAGCAACCGCTGCCATTTAATGCTTGTCTTGGACTTTTTTCTTTTCAGGTGTAAAGATGGTCTCAACGGCTTTGCATTCTCTGCATTAAAGTAAGTCAGTAATAGACCATTAATAACAGTAATATTTAAACCATTGGCTTTTACCTATCCAACAACCCAGATTTGTAGCTAGTTTTCCCTACCTTTCATGTAATTGCAAAATTGCTAATTGGATACAAAGATACCTATTAGGATTGTGGAACACTGCACAAGAGAGCATCAATGTCGTGTATGTAATGTTTCATCATAACATCTCATTGTAGATAGCGAGCTAAGATACTGTCTTTTTGTTAATGTATTTATTCCACCAGGTTCATCGTTGGGAAGGAAGAGATTCCAAGTCACCCCATCACACCAGAACAAAGTCACCAATGCCACATGCTCTCAGAGAGGAGTGCTGCTATAGAGACTGAACTATCAGAGATATCACGCAAGTCACAAGAACGCCCTGACTCCAATAGGAAAGATGTGCTTGCCTTTACTAGACGGCTGCTAGAATCAATGTGAGGGAGTACAAATGTTTTTCACTCACAATCATCACAGTAACACAATAAAGCTTATGTAAATTATGTTTTCATTACATTATTGTACACTGATATAATTTCCATGTGCCTCCTAGGATCTGTTAATCACACATAACCAGCACAAGGTGGTAAACCCATTTTATTTGTTGTTTTTCTCTGATCCAGATGCAAGCGAGGGCCCCGACATAGATGTTGCAAGCATTACCAGGACAACTGCATCGCCTACTGTGTCAAAGTAAGAGCTTTCCTTAGTTATTGTTCACCCATGATGCCATGATAGATGCAACATTTTTCACTGCACTTTGACTCTTGAAGTTTTTGTAGAGTCACTGTCCTAATACACTAAGGTCACAGACTCAATTCCCCCCTTCGTGGTGAAGTGAGGGTTTAGCAGGGCACCGAAAACCTACTGACTCACTTAAGTGCAACTGTAAACATAAATGATTAAATGTATATATAAATATTTGTCGCCTAGGGTTTTGTCAGGATGTTCAGCGTGGGCTACCTAATCCAATGCTGCCTCAAAGTCCCCTCTGCCTTCAGGCACGTGTTCACCAAGCCCTCACGCCTGCCCTCGCTCTTCTACAACAAGGAGAACTTCCAGCTTGGGGCCTTTCTAGGTTCTTTTGTCAGTATATATAAGGTAAGTTTTTATCATTTCATGTTTTTATCATTTTACCAGTCATTTATAATGGAATCTACTGTTTAGAGAATATTCAAACACAATTATGATGATGGCGGTGGCTTGGGGGTAGAGTGGCTGAAAGGTAACCACAAGGTTGGCAGTTTGAACCTGGCCTCCCCCAGAGTTAGTGTCCATGTGTCCCTGAGCAAAACCCTAATTACTCCTGATGTGCTAGCTGTACCTTGCATGGTTTCTTCTGCCATTGGTGCGTGAAAAGGATCCACAATCAATGTCTAAAGGCGCTATACTGTATAAACGCACCATTTATGATTTATAATGGTGTGGAGAACTTACTGCACAATTCACAAACAAGAAACCTGAATGCAACATATTGTGTTCTTTCTGTCAGTTGAAAATGACGCATTATTCACAATAGTGTGCTTTCACCGAATGTTAGCCTGCTGTATATAAGATAGTTTGCAACTTACTTATTTAATTACATCAAACAAAACAAAATGACGCTTGTCATTTTGGCTAATCATTTTAGCTGTCTTCACTTTTCTGCTCTAACTTTATCCGCAATGTGTACTTTGCTCAGCCAATATAATCATCGCTAGAGTGATAAGGCAATAAAATTGCTGTGTTTGTGTACACATAAACAGACAAAGCTGGGCATAGGAGATGTTAGCCCCCCTTCAAAAAGTGCATCTGTATTGTACATGTGATGGTGTGAAGAGACATTTTATGTTTATGCTCACTTCCTTTTCACTCAGGGAACAAGCTGCTTGTTGCGTTGGATGCGTAACCTTGACGACGAGCTCCATGCAATCATAGCTGGTAAGTAACAGCAACTTAACTGTCCAATTATATGTGTTTTTATTTATTTCAGTTCATTATGAGACCTGGGAGTTATTAAGACTGTTAGTGATTATGCACACATCATTCAACATGGATTTCACCTGATCAAGAAGTGCATGTGCATCTTTTTCTACATCCATTTTGTGTGCGGGCTGCACAAAGTGACTGACATATGGCCACAGGGCTATCCCTCTGTCATTTGAGCCCACCCCAAGTTTCACAAAATGGCCACATTTATTTATATATGCGAAGCAGATATTGACCTGAGAATTGATGATTAAATATTCATTTCCCTCTTTTCCTTTCTTCTCTTACTCGATCCCCTGTTGCGTTCCTAAAGGATTCCTTGCTGGCACGTCAATGTTCTTCTACAAAAGCACATCGATATCCATGTACCTCTTCTCCAAGTTGGTGGAGGTAAGAGAATGCTGTGTATTTTGTGAGTTCATAGTTGTTTCTGTTAGATCTCCTGCTATCCACAGCAAGTGCAAAAAATGCTGCTTCAGAGTATGTGTGTAATTGCAAGGTCATTTACCAATATATGTAAAATAAATACAATTTCCAATTGTTTTTTATTTTACTATTTCATATCCTGTAAAAATGTGCTGTCTAACACTTGCTTGATGGCATTCATCTTTGGACAATTCTTAGTTAGACAATAAACAATCAAACTATCAAGTTTATATTATGGATTATTATTATTATTATGGATGTACAGGTATATTAACTCTTGGTGCCATCAGTCCATTTGGTTACAATTTCAGCTAAAATGTAGCCTCAATATACACACATTTCACAAAGTAGCTGTGAACATTGCTAACAATGTCGCTCTCTACAGGCAGTGTGTGATGTGAAGACATGGCCTCCTTGGCGGAGACCTTTCAGTATAACCTAATGAATGTCAGGGTGATATCAAAGTTTTTTAATCTCAGAGCTGGGATGACCGTGCCTTCACATGTGGTTGAACTGCATATTCCAGCTTGGTATCTAATGGTGTGATTGATGTTGTTTCGTCCCTTTACAGACCCTGTACTTCAAGGGTATTGAGGCTGGCCACTTCCCCTATTTCCCTCATGCTGATACCTTCATATATGCCATCTCCACTGCCATTTGCTTTCAGGCTGTAAGTAATAAAATCACACATGTATAACAATATTGCTACATGCTCCTAGGAGGAAGAACCATACTGTATCATTTTTTCATTCTTCAACAGCACTGTTGGCAAAAATCTCCACCCTCACAAGATACCTTAATATTAAATTAACAGATTGTCATGAAACTTAGGGCAATCAGGCAACCCAGAAGATGGCTTAATGATTTAACACAAAATGTATCTCATAATAATATAGTTACATAATGTCAGTCTACAGGATGGAACCTTCTAATTTTGGCAGTCCCACAAACATTCATTTTAAATCTTTTGTTGTCGTCTTGCCAGTGGGAAAATACATTTAAAGAGATTTCCAAGGTTTCCAAAATCTGTCATCCATGTACTAGATGCGATTTTACATCCAATCGCCAGATAGGGATTCAAAATGGAACAGGACCATTGAAATGGTAACTAGTTGAACAGTGTAGACTAACGTAGCAGCATTAGTGAGGTGCCTCATGTTAATTTCCCTTCCTGACTTCATTACCCGCAGGCCGTGATGGAAGTGCAGAACCTTAGACCTTCATATTGGAAGTTCCTCCTGAGATTAACCCAGGGCAGGTATGTTAATATGCACAACTCTATTGGCCTCCCCATCGACTACTGTATACACTATAAATCCTTTGCATTCATAACCTCACCCCTTGCTGTGTTGAGCTTCTTGTACGGCAAGCTTGAGTGCTCTGAGAGGAGTCTTATACCATAATTAAAATGTAGTATTAGTATTATTACAGTAGTTCAAAAGTCACATGACTATCATTTCTATAGAATCTCTATCCCTTCCTTGTGTCTAGGTTTGCCCTGATGAACCGGAAAGTTCTGGATGTATTTGGAACCCAGGCTTCGAGGGATTTTAAAGGCTTTGTGCCCAAACTGGACCCCCGTTATACCACGGTGCTTCCGCCAGGAGCTGACATTACACTGGGCTGACCCGGGAGTCGGGACAAGGCTTAGGTATTATCAAAGGGGCTGTGTGACGTGCAGGGGAGAGAAAGGGGGTCTGGGACTCCAGAACCCTTTTCCCCAACCCCTTGGCTTCAGTCTTAACATCCACATGAAACGAGCAGCACAGATCTTTTTATGAACATCGCTTTGAAAGGTTTTTGAAAGCTGCAATGGCAGCTCTGACATTGTATTTATGTGAAAAAAGGCTGCAATTTAACAGATTTATCCAGAACAGACTAGTACTTATTTTATATACATGGGTAACTGCTAAAATAAATTTGAAGTCCAAATTTAGAGCAGATGATTTATTTTATTGTTATTTTTTTACTCTTACATTTAGCCTTTGCCATCAGGGAAACTGCTTTAGTGTACAGCCAGTGCTGACACCAGTGGTTTTAATACCTGGATGTCCTTTTGATGTACTGTGGTTAATTTGTCACAGGCGTATTGCCATTTCGTGCAACATGTTGTGTTTATGCAAGGTCACTCAGAGAGGGATTACAGAGCATTGGCACCATCCTCCAGGTTGACCCGTGCCAACATCTCAACTATTGGTGCTTTCATTGCTGGCAGAATGTGGAAACAAAACATATTATGCCCACCTTGAATGTCTGACCAATCACACTTTATTCAGCTAGTCAGAGCATCTCATGGAGTACAGTATGTGCAAGAACAGCCAAACAATGTTTTTGAAGGGCAATGCCGAAGTTCTAAATTACATCATTTTGTAGTTACAAACCTTCCTCCATTTCTTTTCCATTCCTTTTTAACGCTCATTCTGTTTTAGAAGTTACCTGTAAGTCGTTGGATGGCGTGTTTGGATGTTAGATGTCAGACCAATATTCACAATTCATTTTGCAGTAGGAATATAGAGACTCAAGTGTGATGTTCACTACGACTGACAAGGTGAAACTGTTTGAGAGAGCAGCACTCAGGATCATTTTTGTGGCATAATGTGTAGTTGCTTTGCCTTACTTAAGTAACATTTCTATTCTGTACAGTCCAAATTACCCCCGATCGAGTTGCCTGTGCATCTGGTTGTAATTATAATTTGGTTAAGTGCAGACGTGTCTAGTCATCACAACTAGTTTTCCGTCTACTTTGTCCTTCTTTCATTAGATTCTGTATTTTTTACATCAATTGCAGTAAGAACAACATGTGAAAGCAGTTCAGAACTACTGCTTTGTCAGATAAATACCACAATGATGGATGACTAAATTCAGGAACAACTCCCGTAGTCAATTTGATCAAGAGTAGACTTTAATTATATAGAGTGATTTACTGTATGTGGTATGTCTCTTAATCTTTAAAGAGTGATTATTCAGTATCAGTGAAAACATTATGTGATAAAACTTTCGGTCTCAGTTTGGTGTATGCATTGAAGTAAGACAGTGAATATGAGCAAAGGCTCAATTGTGTTCCTTTATTAGCACATTTTATTCAGGTGGACCATCAGGCTACGATGGATCTGTACTCATTCAAGGTGACTGGGAGATTATATTGCAGGTGGTTAATTGTATAAACTTGCTTCCGCACACCTAGATGAGGGCGTCTTCACAGGTGCGTAGGCCAGGAAACAATGGCAAAAGGTAAAATAGTACGCCCGCACACTGTTACTGCTCGGTACAAGAAAACATTTATTTTAAGAAGCGACGTTTCGGTCCCTCCGGACCTTCATCAGGCCTGATCAGGCCTGATGAAGGTCCGGAGGGACCGAAACGCACACCAGCAGACAGCGGCTCCAGGCTTGAAGCTGCCACGCTGGTGGCCAAGTTTGGTACTGCAGGCGGGTGGAATTCATGCACGAACGCCCCGAGAGCACGCACGCTCGTTTGCTTTGTGCACGTGGACAGGGCAGTTTGTTTTTAAGTTGTTTTCTGAATAAACCAGCGGTCCTCACGTCATATACTACCTCTCAAAACATAACGTATGTATTATATGACAGATAATAAGCTCAATGCAAACCCACAAGCTTGTTTTTTGATGCTTTTTGATGTTTTTTTCCTTTGCTCGTGCGCGACGGCGCTCGTTCATGGTTCCCATAATCCCTTGCGTCGGGCGCGTTCATGGAGAAATACTTCCGCATTGGGGCACCAAATTTTGGTGCTCAAATGCGGAAATAGGCGCACTTCCGGCGGTCTTCCGGGTGCTTCAAAGCGCCAATGAGCAACTTGTATTGAAATGAACGGCAAGGGGGCGGGGCTGTCGCTCGAGTCCGGTCTCTGTTATTTTATTACTCTATGCCGAAACGTTGCTTCTTAAAATAAATAAATGTTTTCTTGTACCGAGCAGTAAGGTCCGTCCAGTGTGCGGGCGTACTATTTTACCTTTTGCCAGGTGGTTAATTGTAGAACGGTTCAACCATTTTGTTGTCTGTAAACTCAGACGGTTAATGCTGAAATGGAAGTTTACTGATTACATTAAAGTACCCATTCCCTCAACTGACTGGTGATTGTGAAACAAATAAAAAGTAACGCCATGCAACAGAACTCTTGTGTAGAATGTAGGAGAGAGGTTTTAAATTAAGCAATATATGTATAAACTACAGCAAATGTATCATACTTCATTATCAGCAATTCAAATGTAAATTTGTAATTTATGTAAAAACAAAAAAGATCAAGTTTATAATAAAACATTTGTTCACTCTTGTCTGTGTGCTAGTGTTATGAAGTATAAATGTCAAGTAGTTCATTTTTGTTATGAGTTAGATATTGGAATAACATTAACTAACAACAGCTTAAACATGGCAAGCAACAGGTCTGTACATAATAATACAGAGTGAGAGAGGGAAGGACTACCATAGCCCAGATACTGGCACTAAGGAGACTGATCGAAGAGGTAAAAGATAATTTGCAGCAGGCACAGGAGCTTCTGACCAGAGTGGAGTCTGAGTGCGTTGAATGCCAAAAAGACTGAGCTATAACATTCCATCAGAGCATCCACCTCTAACAACAACAGGACCTAGGCTCATGGGTCAATTCAACCAAGCAGGACCGAGCCCTCGTCTGAGGACGACCTAGAGAGATTGATTGGATTTGGAAGTAGATGAACAATCTATTGACATGATTGTATTACTGAATGATGCTGATTCATAAACGTTTTGGCATTGGCAATGTCATATTGAGAGTTGACACTAAATGTGTGTTTATATGATATATTGTATATACTGTACAGTAAGTAGGTAATTAGAGGCGTACACATGTCAATGCAAACGAGTTATATTCTTATTTTGTGTTTTATTTTATTTTTATTTTTTTGTTTTATTGTCGAGCATAAAACATGTCGAGCAGAAAGGAGGGGGAAAAAGCCTGTAGAGTGTTGATATTCTACAATCGACTGTGACCAGGTAAACTGTGACTTTGGCTGAATGATGGGCTATTTATACACCCATGGGTCAACCTCCAATCACACTGCTTCACATTTGCATCTCTGTAAAGCACTTGGTGTGCATTTCTCCTTGACAACTGGGTCTGGCATAATGTTTGTAGCATTTTGTGTGACAAGTATATGAGTTCTTATCATACCATGAAGGCGGTTACACAAATCTGAGTGGAAGTGGCCTTTGTGAGAGAGGAAGGATGCCAGAGGATCAGACACTAATATCCATCACATGACTCAATGGATAATCCATGGTTCCTGAATCCTGGTTTATTACATAGTTGAGCCTGTTTTCTGACATGCTGAGGCAATGTGGTTTCTGATGTGCTGACTGCTGTGTGGACCATTTTCAGTCAGAAATGCCAGGTGTCCATTAACCTATGATTGTTGGTAGCCTACAATGTGGCTTCACACTTCATAACTCTTGAGGGCCAACGTACACTTTCTAAGCTGCTGAGTGGGACCTTTCAAGCCAGCGGGGTCATCCGTGCTATTAGGCTGTTATTATTGAGACTAATGGTGAGGTTCAGATGATGTGGATGATGTACAGTAATTGTAAGCTATTGTGCCCTTGTGGTTCATCCAGATAATGATGTGTCTTACACAGGAACAGACTTCATCACAATGTCACAGATTCACAGGCTTGAACCAGCTCATGGCTTGGTTCTGGCCCCCTCTTTCTCATGGCTCCACAAGTCCACCACCTATCAATATGTCTTATGTTCAGGTTTTACTGTGGGCTGCCACACAGTATCTAGCCTGACATTTCAAGGTTCTGATGAAAAAAAGAAGGAAAAGAAGATAGGCTATAGTTGTTTTTTTGATGATATAATTGTTTTTTTTTTTTTTTTTTTTTTTTTTTTTAATCTGGAATTAAAAATAGACTGATGATTATTAGACTAGAGATGATTAGGGCACAGTAGCCTACAGCAGGCAAACTGCTTAAACCAATGTCTTTGTTCAAGACCTTTCTTTCTTTTTTTAATAACTTGTTCAGTCAAGCTGTCATTAAGGAACAAATGTGTGAAGATTGACACAGACAAACAAATTACAAATACCAATCTCCAGCACTATTGACATCACTTTGCCACATAAACATAAAAATATTGTAGCAGCGAATAGCGTGTACTGTGTACTTTTTTGTTTGTTTGTTTATTTATTTATGTATTTGTCTAGCCCAAGACATTGGACTATCGTAGAGAGGTTTTTACGATTCTGACATGATCACTCTACGATAGTCCAAGACCGGCTATCGTATTTCCACGCGGATTTCGCCTTTTCCGCAAATAGTAGCTCTTACGGTGCACCAATCCCACATGTAAAAGGCTGAACATAAGCTTCCACCCGTCCGACGCCGCTACGGCAAAAGATTGTACGACGTAGAGTCGTAGTTTTTAATAAATAAAATGTTTTATTCCACTCAGTCTGTTGATGTTTTTTTCCCACTCGGTCCGTCCGGAAGCTGCCATCTTGGAAGGAGGGCAAAGGGGGGGTGGGGGTGCGCCATAACCAATGGCAGCTCAGCGGCCCTCCCACTCCCCTCCCCCCACCCCCCACTCCCCTCCCCCCACTCCCCTCCCCCACCCCCCTCCTCCCGGGGTGAGGGACGGGGAGGGGAGTGAGAGTGTGTGGGGCGGAGGAGGGGAGTGAGGGGTGGGGGGAGGGGAGTGGGAGGGCCGCTGAGCTGCCATTGGTTATGGCGCACCCCCACCCCCCCTTTGCCCTCCTTCCAAGATGGCAGCTTCCGGACGGACCGAGTGGAAAAAAAACATCAACAGACTGAGTGGAATAAAACATTTTATTTATTAAAAACTACGACTCTACGTCGTACAATCTTTTGCCGTAGCGGCGTCGGACGGGTGGAAGCTTATGTTCAGCCTTTTACATGTGGGATTGGTGCACCGTAAGAGCTACTATTTGCGGAAAAGGCGAAATCCGCGTGGAAATACGATAGCCGGTCTTGGACTATCGTAGAGTGATCATGTCAGAATCGTAAAAACCTCTCTACGATAGTCCAATGTCTTGGGCTAGTATTTGTCTATTTATTTATATTAGTTGTTATTTTAATTAGCTGTGAAACTGAATCCCAGATAGCAAAATCCATTGATTCAACGTTGAATTTTGGTTATCTAACCAAAATTCAACGCAAATTCAATGCATTTTGCTATCTGGGATCTGACCTGTTCTGTTTGATCTTTCCCTTTTTCAGTGTTGGGAATTGGGTACTTAGGAATTACATTCCTAAGTAATACATAAAACACGGCCCTTTTTGAAACTACAAGTCAGTTAAAAGAACCTCCATAATGTGAAACTTCTGGGGAAACGGCAATATTTGTGTGGGTGTGGGGACAGCAATGCTATTCCTGCTGTAGTTGTAGTAATTCTCCAAGCTGTCAGTTATCAGTCTTGTAGCAGTGTGTGTACCCCTCAATGTCGCAATTTTTCTACTAGAAGGCTTTGAGCTCTGGAGTTTAAGACTTTTATTTTGGAGATTGTAACCCGGAAGTCGTATGGAATCACGTCCGTGCAGGGAAAATGTGTTTATGGTTGTAGGCATCATAGATATAGTAGGAACAACTGGTTCATATACTGTATGTTACCTCTTCTAATTCTACTGTCTTTTAGTTTTTTTTATTACTAGTTATCCAACAAACGGATGAATTAAGCGGATTACATGGGGGGCAAGAATAAACAGCGAACGAAGGGAAATGTCCGGGTAAGTGAGTGAGTTATACATGCAGTAAAGTAGCCATTCAAGCTAATATAGTTGTAGCTTATGCGAGACGAGTGTTTAACCTTTGACAGCAAGCGGTGTCGGTATTAAAGCAGTGGTTCCCAAACGTTTTCATGTCAAGGACCACCAAATTTACACGAATTACTATGAATTAGCCCACGTACTATTTGAAAAGATATGCCAAGCACCTCCATCATGAGAGAAGATCTCAAGACTTCTTGTGTGGCATGCATTAAATACAGACCTGGAATTTGGCAATAGGAAGCACAATTTGCTACACACCCAGAAGCGTACATTTGATTCCAAATCATTCAGCTGGGGCCCTAGCCCTGAAACATGACTGTCATAAGAACGTCATACGATCGATGTATGGCTACTGGGGCCCCCCTGGAACACCCTCAAGGATTCCATGGAGGTCGCCGTACCTAACTTTGGGAACCACTGGATTTAAAGGACCACGTCACCACTTTTCAAGTGGCTTTTATATAATTGGTCCGACTCCTCAGTAATGTTCATGATAAAATACCACAGTTTATTTCTAATCAGCCTGTGTCTCATAGGAAGGCAGTTCTCAAACCAGTCTACCATCTGCATCATCGTTGGGTGCTGGGCAGATTAAAAAAAAAAAAAAAAAAAAAAAAAAGATTAAAATAAATATATATTTACATTTTTATCATCATGAGAACAATGGCGTCCATTATCTTTATTACAACTTTTTAGAAGTAGAAAGCCTGCAGTTTCTATTAGCACAGGGGTGGGCAATTATTTTCCCCAAGGGGCCAAATGAGTTACATAAAATATTGTGGAGGGCCAAGACTAAAGGCTGAACTAAAGTCTGCGTAATATTACTTTAATTTCAAGATAAAAGTAAGAGTAAGACCAACCATTTTGACACCAAAGCCCTCTATTTATTCAGTATTTGAGCCACGGAGGACCACTATTTGATGACAATTTATCTCCACAGACCCAAAACTAAAGATTTATTTTACTTTTGTCCACAATTCCAGGATGGATTTCACAAACAAAACAGGCAAACATAAAGATAAAAAATGACCGATCTTTTACATTCTCTGGCTAATTCAGATGAATATTTTAACTCTTGAGAGCGTAAAAATGGACCTGCAAGGGTCCATTTGGTTTCATTTTTACGTTCTCAAAGAGTTACATCTGGTTAACCAACTTTCCATATTTAACTGGAACTCTCTCAAGAACCACTGGTGGTCCCTGGTCCACTGGTTTAAAATCCTTTCACGGGCCGGTCAGAGTCAGCCAAAGGGCCGCATTTGGCCCCCGGGCCGCATAATGCCCAGGTATTAGCATGTGTTCCTCATCGATGATGGGCATGGCAGATGGGTTTCTAGGCTTCCCACTGCCCTCCTATGAGACAACTTTTAATACTGGCAATAATGCATTTTGCCATGTCAACAGGGTTGATTGGATTTTGATTTAGTGCATTAAAAGAACAGACATACATCAATTCAATTTTCAATTCAAGGAGCTTTATTGGCATGAACCAAAACAGATGTTTTACATTGCCAAAG
Organism: Benthosema pterotum; assembly: GCA_039105355.1. NCBI lineage: Eukaryota > Metazoa > Chordata > Actinopteri > Myctophiformes > Myctophidae > Benthosema > Benthosema pterotum. The sequence goes on along the minus strand of CM076975.1, from coordinate 34,270,228 downwards.
CAAGAGTCACAACAAAACAATACAATAAAACAACTTACATCACTTACTGTACATTTCATAGAAGTACACACATATGGCCAGGCTGATAGATAAGAAGAATGCAGGACATTACAACATGCGAATAAACAGAGGGTCAGAGTTCAGGAGGCATACATCCTTGGGGTAAGTGCTCAGAGTAGGAAAAAAAAATATGAAGACAGGTTCAAAAGTGGTGTTGTGGTCCTTTAAGTATTCCAGTCAACAACGTACACCAGTTTTCATACCAGGGCCCGGCCCACTGTTTATTCATCATTTGAACCACGGACCACCATTTGATGACATTTTAGTCCCACAGACCCCAAAACTAAAGATTTATTTTGCTTTTTCCACAATAACAGGCTGGATTTTGGAAACAAAACAATCAAACAAACATACAAATCGAAATGATCATTAATCTTCTATATTCTCTAGTAGTGTACTGTGTAGACTTGGGCTAATTCAGATGATGAATATTTTAGCTCTTGAGAGCGTAAACATGAAACCAAATGGACCTACATCTGGTTTAACCAACTTTCCATCATTTAGCCTGGGGACCACCTGGAACCCTCTCAGGGACCACTGGTGGTCCCTGGACCACCTGTTGAAAACCCCTGACGTACACCATAACATATACCCCCCTTTCCTTCCAGCCATCTAGCAGCGGCCGGGCGGCTGAGCTGCTGGCCCGGGAGAGCGGTGTGGTGCCTGGCTTCGTTGGCTTCGGCACCTCGGTCACCACAGAGCCGGGCTACGTCCCTGCGGTCCACGGCGCAGAGGAGATAGACAACCTGGTAGACGCCGAGTTCCGTCTAGTCCTCAGGAAGCTCACGAAGAGGGACGCCGTCACCAGGCTGAAGGTAAACCCCTGAACTCGGCTATTTCACATGTTCTTCTATGTCAGGGGTGCCCACACTTTTTTGACTTGAGAGCTACTTTCAAAATGACCGGCTCAACAAGATCTATTCTACACACTAAAAAAGTCCATTTCAAGGCCCCCAAGAAAGTTTGACTTTAAAATAGTGGTGATGGTGTTACTTACTGTTATAGTGTTTAAGAATAAAGCACTTAAAATGAAAAATAGAGGGGAGGATCGGAAGGTTTTCTTGTATATGCTACTACTGACATTTGAAAACAGTATTTGGGGTTTGAGTTGGCAGTTTGTGATGTTGAGTTTAGTCGCTTGCACCCAAAACTAAGAACTTTCACATTTTTGTCCGCAATTGCGAAAGAGAACTGGCAAAACGTTGGTCAAAATAACAATTATTCTCCATTCTCAAATTGTGTGGACTCTTGAAATTACCTAATTCAGATGTTTAAATATAATTTATCTCTTGATAGCGTAAACTGAAACCAAATGGACCCGTAATGGTCCATTTGGTTTCATTTTAACGCTCTCAAGAATTACAGAGCTATGCATTTTTGGAGACTGTCACGTGATCTACCTGCTCAGCCTGTGTGATCTATTGGTAGATCACAATGTACCTTTTGGGCACCCCTGTTCTATGTTCTTCTATGAACTGTACATGGATTTGATGGCATCATAGGCTTTATGGTCCATTTGGTAAAGGTTGTGCACTCCACCTAGCGTTGCATTATTCTGACGTGTCTGGTTTCTGTAGGCTGTTCAGGAGTTTGGCACCATGTGTCAGGAAAGAGATGCAGAGGTCGTCAAAGGTGTCCTCCCGTACTGGCCCAGGATATACTGCAAAATATCAGTGGTAAGATGGTCTCCGACAATTAAGTGATTTGAGTAGTATGAGTTACCTACAAAAAGCAAACAAAAAAAGCACACACTAAACTAACCTGTCTACAATCACTTCCTATGAGTTTACATTGTATTAATACTCAGTGCTACAATTAATTAGATAATTACAGAAGATCCTTCCGTATCAGTGCTTAATCTGCCCCCCCCAAGGGACCCCCCCCCAAAAAAAATAAAAAATAAAAATAAAAAAATTGGCCACCAAGGGAAAAAACAGATCATAATACATCCCTTGAAGGAGATACAAGCCTTTCTCTCTGAGCGTAAACAAGGAAGTGAACGGACATGATGTTGTACACACAACATTACAGAGGCTACGGAAAGCAGTTCAGTGAGGAAAAAAAAATATAGTCAAGATTCATGATGATTGTTTAATATCAATCAATGTCTATGGATCCGACGGTTGTGTTTCTAATGACGTCCACAGATGTGACACGCCACAAAAGTGTTAAACGATCTTATTGTGTCTTGTTAGCTTAACACTAGAATAATCAGGAAAGCTAACAAAATAATAGCTGATAATTCTCACCCCGCACACCACATCTTCAATCTCCTACCATCAGGCAGGAGGTACTGAAGTATTAAGTGCTCAACATCTCGCTTCATGATAGCACTTATCCTGTAGCTATTAGACACTTGAACTTGTCTTGCTAGTTTACAGTATTAACGATGCATGTACAACAATATGGAATGCATATAGCACTTTAAAAAACATGTGTAATTTCTATGCTGCTGGTCTTTGCACTGTAATCTCTCCTCCTGTAGTCTCCTTGTTGTCTATTTGCATATATGTTGTCTGTACATGTTGAGCATGAACCGAGACAAATTCCTATCAACTTCTGTTGACATGGCAATAAAGTTCTTGAATCTTCCCCCAGGACCATGATCGACGCGTACGGGAGGCAAGCCACCAGGCATTTGAGCAGCTGGTGCTGAAAGTTCGCCGCAGCCTGGCTCCCTTTCTCAAAGGCATTATGGGCCACTGGGTGCTGGCCCAGTGTGACACATATGGCCCAGCAGCCTCCGCTGCCTGCCAGGTCTTCCAGGCTGCATTCCCTCCAAGCAAACAAAGCGAGGCCTTCAGCTTCTGCCGGGACGAGATCCTCAATGTAAGTCATGCGTTTTCAACCAGGGCCCACTATTTATTCAGAATTTGAGCCACGGACCACCATTTGATGACATTCTAGCCCCACAGACTCTAAAACTAAAGATTTATTTTATTTTGTACACAATTCCAGGATGGATTTTGGAGAAAACAAAACAGGCAAACATACAGATCAAACCAATTAATCTTTTACATTCTCTAGTTGTGTGGACTTGGGCTAATTTAGATGATGAATTTTTTAACTCTTGAGACTGTATATGGTTGATATCCAATATAATAATTGGTGTCATAGCAAATAACCAATATAAATTGCTTTCAGTGATTTAAATTGCTTTCCAATGATTTTGTATGTTCAAAAATACTTGATTAAAGGCATATTAACACTGAATTAAAAATGCTTTAAAAATGAATCTTTATTCCAAAACTAGGCAAAGGCATGTACCATTATTGAAATATTGACCCATATCCCAACATAAATGGCTTTAATGTAGTATTTTAGTATTACTAGAAAAGCTTCTCTAGATCAGCTGATGGAATCTACAGCCTTCATCATTTCAAAAGGATTTTTCAGACTTGCTCCTCCTTGAAATGGTCCTTCAACATTCCCAAGTTGAATCCAATTGAATCCATTGGTAAATACTAAGAGTATAACGCTTTATGTTGTTTCTTGCCATTATGTTCCAGGTGCTTCAAGACACATTGTTAAAGGAGACCGCAGACTCTCTGAGTGATCCTCAGTAAGTTTTTCTTGCTTGTTTGTCCAGAATACAGTTGAACCTAGCGATTTTAGAATATTTTTAGGGTTTGATTTTTGTTACCTGCTAAATCCCTGACGCCGCCCACAACAAATTCCCTTATTGTTATTTTTGTCACTTTTCTTCTTCCCTTAGCCGCTATTCCTTATACCAACACCTTTATTTGCGGCTGGAGGTGTGGTCCTGGGCGTGTTTGGCACGCAGTCCCTTAAATTGCTAATTTCGTCAAATAGATTTGGGAAATAGATAATGGGAGTTAAAACCAACCGCTAACCTATATACCATGCATCCAGTTTGAGAAGGTGGGTGCATGTGTGTCCATGCACCTTGGATATCTCCAAATGGAACAGCAACTGCATCAGTTCACTTCATCTCCTTATTTATTGATTGTCCTATAAACAGCTATAGATTGCCTGCTGTCAGTTCAATCCCTTGTGTCCATTGTGTTTAGTTAGGCCATAAAATTGTTAAAGACACTTGTTTGACACATTGCTGCTGATGAGTTTCACCGTGACCTTGGTTTATTGCCAAATCCGCGAAAGATACCTTTCACTTTATCCCGTTTCTTAGAGAAGACCTACAAGCATATTCCATACAGCAACTGAGAGATTGATATTTGACAATCACACGACACTTTAAAATGTAAGAAATGGTCCAGAATTGACCGGGATATGAGTCTTCAAAAAGACAAGCTTCTCGGTGGCGCCTAATATAGGATTTCCTAATATAGGATTTGGTAGTTGGAACTTGGAATCATAAGAAATGGTCCAGAATTGACCAAGCTATGTCTTGATGCGATTGTAATTATCTGTTGATGTTGATTTGAATTCAGAGATGAGCTGTTGAGGCTACAACAATTTGGTAACCCTTTCTCGACCTTTGTAAGACGAGCTACATTCTTACAGATTCCACTGAATTTTATTAAATTCCTTCCCATTGTAACACATCCACCCCAAAGCATCGTAATTAGCCACATAAGTGACTGCCCCAGGCAGTGCAGCTAGGCACCCCTGTCTGACAGCCTCAATTCCCTTTAGTGTCATGCTTAGGTGATTGAGGTAGTCAGCACACTAATACTATAGAGTATAGAACGTCCCACATTGACTAAAAGAGATGCCTCAGGCACAAGGAACATTCAGAATAGATGCACCAGACCAAGGCGCCAGGCACCAAGCGAATAGCTACCCATCTGGGTGTCCTGTTACTGCTGACCTGTTGTCATTTGAGTTGCATGCCAATATGCAGAGAATCGGTTATGAATACAAAGAAGAGGACGGGATCTGTGTGTTGGCGAGTGTTCAACAAAAGAATAGCAATGGAGATCATTATGCTCGGTTTCATTGAAGTATAAATAGAAAGTACACATCAAAATGCACTAAGGTTTTTTTTTTCTCTTTTCTCCAGGGGTGTGCCAGAGGAGGAGAGAGAGGCTAAGTATGTACGCATGCTGACCAGTGCTTTGCTTGGAGTGAAGAGACTGTTGTCCTTGCTGTCCCAAACAGACAGACAGGCCTTGGAAGAGAGACTGGCAAACTTGATCAGTCAAGGGAAGTTCTGGAAGTATGGCAAACACAAGACACCCCAGGTAAACCATATGGGTATTGACTCTTGAGTAACTTGCCCTTGATGCAAATGAGCTAAATTGTCACCATTGATTTTGCAGTTGCTAATACACTTGTCACACCTTTCTATGTTTGCCCTCCTTACACTTCTCTTCTGGGTTGTTACCCTCTCTGCAAAAACAGCAAAAATGTATTTGTTCTTTGGCAGGTGCGTGGGGCGTTTTTCGAGGTGGTGTCAGCTCTGTGCCAGTACACGCCGGGGCTGGTTCAGGCTGAAGCAGCACGGGCCTGTCCCGCTGTCCTCCTCAGTATTGATGACACAGACCCCATAACACTGCCTCCAATCTGGGAGGCAGTCCTTCACATTGTCTCCACTGTCCCAGTAAGCACTCACTGAGTACTTTGTTGTGTTTTGCCTTGTTTACAGTGAACACATTGTTGTGGTCAATTATGGTTGTTGATGCACCTTTGTTATGCTGCGTAATGTGTACTACTTGTTTCTGTTCAAGGTTTGCTGGACACATGTTAATGCCAGGAAGGGTTTTTTACCAAAACTCTGGAGTCTTCTGAAGGAGGGTGGCAAGGGCATGGCCACAGCTCTCCACCCCAACCTAATGCCTCTCATCAGCAAACTGCCCCAAGAGGTCACTGAGCCAGCTATAGATTACTATACCACCTTCTTCACTGCACTCATACAAGGGTAAATGTATTTGTTTTGCTGTTTGTGCTGTGCATGTGTGCACATAGGACCATGTTTTAGAACCCGAAAGAGAAACACTTATTTGAACACGACTTTGAGCATGACTGCAATCCTATCCATAGCATAACTGTGTGTTTGTTTGCAGTTTATCCAGTGAGCGTGCAGTGGCTAGTCCCTCAGAAAGTGCAGCAATAGTGAGTGCAACCATAGAGTGTCTGAGATACTGTGTACTGCAGCACACGGACAAGGAGGCAGAGCAGGAGAAAATACGGACCATGCTCATTTCCAAGCAGGTGAGACCAAATACATAAGTGCTCATCATTACAAGGAATGACAGGTTTTTAGATAAGAAATTGCACAACTGAATCTTGTATCAATAAAATGGATGTTTAAATATCTTAGAATTATTATGGTACACATGTGTCATTTCATTTTAAGATGAGGTAAATGCTTGAATGAAAAGAAACTCTTGAAAGTGACACCTTTTGATACAAGCCACTTTACAAAAAATACTATGGATTTTTACAGTAAATCTCTGTTTGTATGTCATATATAATTCTTATAAATCACAAAATGATATGTTTTATATATGTTTCACTTTACAAAAAGTACTATGGATCTTATATTAACTTTCTTCTCTTATATGACGATTGTATGAAAGGTGCCACTTTCAAGAGTTTTTTTCCATATGGGTAGACATTTTTATATGCTTTTGACAGCAGCTCAAACGTGCAACAAATATTGATTTGTCTTTGTCTCTGCCTTTAGCTCCTCCCACTATTGGACAGTGCTCTCGGAAGCACCGCCCTACAGAATGGTCCTCTCTTCCTATTGGTCACCGAAATGCTGGTCTCCTGGGAAAAGAGGGCAGGCTTACACGATGGCGAAGCGTCAAATGAGGAAGTCTTCCTCAGGCTTCTGGCAGACTTCTGGGAGGAGCTTAGCTTTCTGTTTGTGCGTTACGTTGACACCATAGAAGCAGAGCCCAAAGCTCTAGAAGGAGTGGCCACCTTGTTGCAGGTGAGCCGTCATGCTGCCAATATTAAATTCAGTTTCTGTGTGGACATTGTCTTATCTATTATGTTTGAATATAATAAATGTTCCATGGTTGCAGGCAGGGCTTAGTTTTTCATATCGACAAAAATATATTTTTTCAACTACTGTACACACGAAAGTACTTCTTCCTCAATTTCTCTGCCATGGCATTTTAACTATCTTTGTATTTGTACTGTACGAGTATGTCCCAGAAATCTCTTTACATGTGCAGATAATTTATTTGATCATCTAGTAGAGTGCTGAGCAGTGAACCCACAACCTGAATAAGATTACTGATTCCTCCAGGTAATGCGTTATCCTGAGAGAGCAATCAGGAAAAAGCAGGTCCACAAGAGGAAATCTGTCAAGATCTGTTTCACTGATCCGGAGGACACGGAGAGGCCCGTAGATGAGGAGGCCAGTGTCGAGAAACCTATCCAGCCGGTGTCTGATCTTCTGGAGCCCCAGAGGGCAATGATTCCTGTGAAGACCAGGCATCTGGAGGAGGTGGTGTGCCAGCAGGCGCAGGTCTGCCTGGTATACGTTACCGACAACAACTCTGAGAGGCACCTGGTCTTCCTCTCCAAACTCCTGCGGTCTTTCCACACGCCAAGAGTCTTTACTGTGAGCCAAGTTTAATCTTAAATATATGGTTATGTTATACTATATATAGCTTAGTTTGAGAATCTCTGATGAAAATATTATTTTATATTTTGTGTAGTACATCTAGTTCAATGATGAGTGCATAATTTCTCATTCTTTCCAAATGAACAACTGGAAGGATTTTACAGAAATAGAACTGTTTACATGAACCTTGAATAATCCAGTCAACATAATTTATTCATGTGCGGGATTGCTCTCTCTACCACACTTCAGATGCTGGTGAAATTTGAAGATGCGATGGAAGCAGAAGCAGAGCAGAAGCCCGGGGTAGAGGCAGAGACACTGACCAACCCAGCCATGCAGTTCTTGCTGGAGCGGGTGGTGGTGTGGCTGGCAGAGGAAGGCCGAAGTGACGCCGGTCACATCGTAGAGATGTTGTTCAGCTCGCTGTACTGCTGCAGCCCGCAAGAAACGACACGCATCCTCAACCACATCACCACGGTAACTGCAGGATGTTCAAGTCACCTGTTGTTTTAATATTTTAGTTCATGCATCAGTTGTGTTGTAGTGTACTGTATAATGAATTCTCTGTCATACTTAAATACTTCCCTTTCCCCTCTCTAGATGAATCTACATTGGGGTATTATCTTGCAGATCATACAAAGGGTAGGTGGAGTGATTGTTTTGTTACTGTTTATAGTGTGTCTGAAGAGTGTGTGTCAAATATCTAGTGATAAACAATAAAAAGTTCTGCTCGTCTCTCTCACCCATCAGGCGTGTGCAGACACAGAGACTCTTGAGAGCTGCAATGATTGGCTGAAGGGTTCAGTGTTGGGTGAGCGACTCCTTGGATTGGCCGAGGAGCTGTGCAAGGTGGGAGGCAGCCAATCAGGCAATGCTTCTTTCAGCAGCCACAGCTGGACTCTTATCAGCCTGGTGCTGTCTCAGCATCACAACAATGGTACATTGCAGACACACATACGCATACTTGGTAAATAATTTAACTGTTCACTAAAACTGGCTTTTTATATGGACAGAGCCTCTGATCGGGGAAGTCTACATGCAGAAAATCCTAGAGAAGCTACACGCCACACTCTTGGAGAGCAAGAGTCTGTCGGACGCCGGCAACGTGGAGCCCCTGGTGTCGTTCATCTGTGACGTGGCCTCTACGTTCTTCTCGTCCGTACGAGACTGCCTCCTGCTGGCGTCTGCCGAGGAGCTGCTATTCACCACCTTCCAGCTCACAGCCCAGGAGCAGACGCAGACACAACTGTCTGGTGGGTGCACTGCACACATGCACACTGTGTTCTGATATGATTTGGTGTTACTCGTGCAGATTTTGTCCAAAACTCATATCAGTCGCTACTCACTACACAGTATATCATCAAATCATGTTGTGTTAAACAATTTGCAATTCAGATTTTCTTTGCCTCACCAAAGTTTGTGGTAGTGTCACATTTTACAAAAACACGGCACATATCATGAACAGAGCATCCAGTCTACCCAAAGTTTAAATCACACATTGAGGGATGTTTAAACAACATAAAATAATTCTATCTTGGCTCACAGGATCTACAAATGATCCTGTGAGCCATGTGCTTGTATTATTTGGTAACACCGTGAAGATTGGATAGCTAAATGTTTGGACCTTGTTTTGACAGACTCCCTTTTAGGAAAGCTGAGGAAAGTGTGTGTGACTGGAGTCCAGTCATTGGTCCATCACTCTGGGAGTAAGATCAGGGAAGGAGGTTTCCTGTATAGCACCGCGCTCTGGGTCAAGAACCAGCTACTCACAGCTTCTCTGGACATCAAAAGGTAAGACCTTTTACACACCATGTCAAAGATTGTGTGGAACCATGTTTCCAGTTAAAATGTAGTTGCCTTTAGCAGAACCTCTCATGCATAGTATTACAACGTGAAGGCATTTCCACACTGGCAGAAGCACAGATTCCCTTTCTAGCACACGCGGGTATTGTGTAAGCTACTGAAATCAAATACTTAACCACATATCTAGTTTAAAGAATGTGATATTTCAGTGTAACAAATGCTGATTATTATACAATTGTCATAAAATACAGCCCTTGCATATAGAGTCCTTTTTCCTCCTCATTTACGCATTCGAAAACCCACAGGGATCAATTTAACCCATTCAGTCCAGGAATCTATTTTGGCTTCTGTACAGTATGTATAGAAAATTACATTTTTTTAGGCTGCTATATTAATATTTGTAGTTTTTTCAGAAAACGTAGGTGAGGCCTAAATTTGCTAGGTTTGTTTGGAAAGAAGTCCTACCACCCAAATATATTTTAAAATATCGGTACATGTTTCTCAAACAATATTAACCAGCCTGGATCAGGATTCATATTGCTCCAAGCTTCTAACTTTGTCCAAATACCTATGTTGGATTACTGTTTTTCACTGTATGCACTGTATGCAGATACTGTATGCATCAAAATCAAACATTTCATCCTTACAAGCAAGTGCAAACCCTCAACAGTAGTGTACAGTAACCAAAGAATATTGTCTCACCAGACATGGACTAAATTACTGGTTTTATTTTAGATTGTATGTCTCACCTCATCCTCCACAATGGCATGTAGGACAAAGCCTTATAGATGAGAAGTGCAATGAAGGCTGTAATTACCTTTTTTAAGGAAAGTCCTGACTTAGAGAGGCGTGAAACAAGTGTTTCTTTTTCTTAAGACTTACCTGTGTCTCTGTTCTGCTATTTGAAGTGAAATACTTCATTTCAGCTTTGCCATTTCCTACGCATAGCTCCTTTTATAGACTCTTTTATAGAATTCTCCTCCTCTCTAATACGATATTGGTAACCCTACAGTAGATTATGCAGTACGGTAATAGCCTCGACACTCAGGCTTTCATTTTCGTCTGCGTTGTGCGAAAACGAAAAGCCTGGACTAATTTGTTAACCAGAGTGGTCTAGAGGGGGGAATCAAGCTTCCGGGGTGGGCTTCGCTCCAAATGATGTGACGTAGCACAGCAGCGGAGGGGCAGGGGAGGGGCTGGGGATAACGACACACTAGTGAGATCAAATCGGATCAGCTCATCTGCCATGGAAATCTCACGGCAAATAGTGCAAATAGTGAATGATTGTCCTTTGTAACTTTAAATCTGCCAAGTTGTTTACATCGCATTCAAGAATGTCACATTCCAGCATTGTTCCAGCATTCCAGCAATTGTTTTCCTGTCTTTTCGACTCATTCTTTCAGAATATTTTTCACTATATTTTTAAAAACAGTTCTGTACTGTCAATATGTGTACAGCTCTCAGACTAGTCTAAAAGCCACAGTATAAAAATGTTTTTTGGGGCGGTCAACCATACCATACCAAGTCGATGGCACATACAGTAAAGCTGTTCCATTGTTAACATTCTTATCCACCTGACCTGTGATTCTCTCCCAGTCTGCAGGTTCTTGTTTTGGCCGTACAAAATCTGGTGGAGACTCTGAACTCGGTCTGTCACCAGGACTCCCCCCTCCTCATCCACTTCATCTCTCTCCTGACCCCTAATCAGTTAGAATGGACACGAATCAGACAGGCTCTACCCAATCAGGTGAGCCAGCCACACAAAGCTAACACTGCAGTTGTGTGTACATGTACGGCATTGCATTTGTCCTCTCAGTAGCCATTTAAAACGTCTTTAGAACCTCTTTCTACTAAGTGTGATGTATATTTCTAGGGGTGAATACACTTCAAGTTTGGGTGACCCAGTAGGGCTGCAATGATTAATTGATTAATCATAATCAAATCAATAATTCAACTTACTAGTTGTCAACCAATTTAGTAATTGATTTGGCAACTAATCCCTGTAGATTTTTACAATTTATTATGGGTGTTTTATTTTCACACTTAACCATAGTTCTTCTTGTGGTAATCTGAACTAATCTGATCATAGTTGCCCATGCACAGTAGCGACTGCAAAGCAAAATATAACCCTTCAAAATTACGGAATAATATCAAGAACAATACATATGGCTCAAATATTTATTTTTAAATTACATATTTGAGTTCAGAAGAGAAGAGTACTGTTCCTTTTAGACTTCCACATGTGTACAGTAGCTATTCTCTAATGATTAGAGAATAGCTACAATTGATTAGAGTCTAATGAATTGTATGCAGTCAGAATTTGCCTAAAGACACCATGCGTTGCTTTAATTAAATTACATTTTGTTTGATTAGCAGCCTATTTGACAGCTCATTTTTGAATGAATGAGCTAGTTAGTCTAAAACAAACTATATATAAAATATATACTAAATAAAATAAATAAATCGGCTAATAGTTGAAATTCCCAGCTGATGAATTGATTATGAAAATAATTGTTAGTTGCAGCCCTACGACCCAGTGAAGATTTTTAGCATGATATTGTTTACAAACAAACTTATAATGAGAGGCTAGCGAAAAAGTATATATCATACTTAACCTTTCAGTTGTATTTGTTAATATAATTCAGTGGTTTTCAGCCAGTGGTCCTTGAGAGTGTTCAAGGTGGTCCCCAGGCTAAATGATGGAAAGTTTGTTAACCAGACGTACAGTAACTATTTGAGAGCTTAAACGAAACCAAATGGAGCCTTGCGGGTCAATTTGATTCATGTTTATACTCTCAAGAGTTAAAATATTCATCATCTGAATTAGCCCAAGTCTCCACATCTAGAGAATGTAGAAGAATGGTCATTAAATTGATCTGTATGTTTGACTGTTTTGTTTCTAAATCCAGCCTGGAATTGTGGACAAAAGCAAAAGAAATCTTTACTTTGGGGGGTCTGTGGGACTAAAATGTCATCATGTGGTGGTCCGTGGTTCAAATGCTGAATAAATAGTGGGCCCTGGTATCAAAATGATTGAAAACCACTGATATAATGCAATGCAGTCACATCAGAGTAGTTGTCTTCGTTGAGGATTGTAAACTGATATATAAATCGATGCCTCTTCTATCATGTATCTTGTCACCCTCTAGTGGGTGAAGAGTCCCTTACTGCATGGCCGTCTGTGGATGGTCAGTGACTACCCCTCTATGGACGTGTGGAAGTTGAAGCTGTCCTCCAGGTTGCCAGCCCACCTGTCTGCCTGTGCTCTGTTAGGAAGAGTGGTCCACGCTGCTGTGACAGTGCCACAAGACCAGGAGGAGACAGACTTTCCCTCCTCCTCCTCACACCTACCAAACCTCAAATACACCGGTGAGCTAACATTCATGCAATTGGAGGTGGGACCAGCTAAACTAAGTTATGTAATGTTTTAAAAGCTACATGTTTTTTTATGACTAGACTAGACAAGGGGAACCGGCTGAGTTCTGACTCAGGCCTGCCCAAATATATAGTGGTCTCATGGTTTTAAGTTCTCAATCACACCGACTGATTTTCATTCCGTAGAAGTCAGCATGACTTCTATAGATGTGTATCCTGCACCAAAAATACATGCGTCTCATTTGTAGTTCTTTAGCAGCGATATTGAGGACCAACATAGGCGATATAAGCTATAGGATATCTCCAGTCTTCAGCACATCACAGTGTGTGTTCTATTTTTGATTATTGGTTATTTTTGTCTTCGAGAAAACCCTCATTTCATGACCACAATCATTAACACCTTCAACTGGAAGTGCTAAGCTGTATGACTACCAAAACATTGTGTTAAGTGTGTAAGACCCACAGCGCAAGTGTGTGGAGGATCCTTTCACACTGTTTCACAAGCAATCTATGTGGTCTCAATAGCGGTACACCATGTGATTGTGTATGTCTGTGATTGTGTTCCAGTTGCAGAGCTGTTGTATGCAGCACAGTGGTGCAAGGAGATGGAATGCAGCCCTGCTGTCGTGGCTGACTATCACAACCTGCTGAATGACTGGGATCTTCCCACAGCACTCTTAAACCAGGTTACAACCAAAGAGCTACTGGAGACACTCTACACAAGGTAATATATGATCCCCACTCCTCTGGGGTCTGGAGGCACAGTCAACAAGACTTTGTTGGAATGTGGTACTACCGTAATCTGACAGCAGGTCAGAAAGGTTGTGCTGGATGCTGGAGTAATAATAATCTCTTGTTCTCTATAAATAATATATAACAATCATCTTATGATCAGAATATGCCTAGGTTATCCAAAAATGGATGGTATCACCAAAAATATAAGCTAAATTAGATCTAATGTCATTGGGTTACAATGGTGAGCATGCCTCCAAAAAGGTGTCGCACTTGGTGGTGGTTCTGGTGTGTGCTGTCCTCTTTTTTTTTTTTTTAAACAGACAACATGTCATGTTAGTACCTAAGGCCAGGTGAGCGTTATCTGACCTCTTGTCTGCTAGTTTTCTATCCTACAGGGAAGTTGATTGCTTCACCTGAGGCTGGGGCCCATCTCATTCTGTCTAATCAGGCACTTGCCAGGGGAAGAACTTTGCTGTAGGATATAACACCAGCTGTATAAGAACCAGGGTTGAAGAACTCTGCCCAAGGCTAGTGTGTAGCAGGGGAGCAAGACACCTGTCTCAGGTGGAAACTTTGAGGTAGCAGAGGAATCCTGTAACACGTTATCGCTGACACATTTCATACACAATGTCTTAGAAAATAATAATGTTTAATAATAATACATTACAGACAATACATACAAACAATGCTAGCCCTCATAGGTCAGCCAGGTTTATGAACTTTTAATGTTTGTTTAGAGTCTTTCTAAATAATGTAATGAATATAGAGTGCCATTTATATGCATTAAGTAATTGATTGATTATCAAAAACAAAAAATCATAAACAGCAGTTATATACATTTTTTTCACACATATTTCATAGATGTGTAACTAAAGGGTTAATTCCCCCCACCCCTGCTGATCACATCGTTTCTGGTCCAGGAAGTGTCACTTCCTGGACCAGAGAAGTGAAATCCTGCACGATTTCAAATTTCGTCTTTTCATTTGTATCATTCCGCCGCTTGTGAGGTCATGTGGGTTATTGTTATTATTTTATATACGCTTTTGTCTGAATTGTATGTGATATAATTTCCCTGTAGGTCACTGGAAGACGGTGGTCTGTGGTCTCTGACCCTGGACAGCTGCCTTAAGACCAGTGATCTGGCCAACACAGACACTACCTCATTCAGAATGCTGTATGGCAGTGCAGACAGGTAAGAGATTAATAATGGGTTATACCGGTTCTGCACACATGTAAGGCAAATTGGTGTGCTCTGTACAGCTTCAGTTCAGTTTCAGTTTATTTTTATTTATAGTGCAGCATCACCCCAAGAGGTCCCTGTGCACTTCACACATTAGAAAAAAGAAACAATAAAATAAAATAAAAATACAGTGGCACAATTTGAAGAACAACATCATGTAAATAGAAACAATTAGCAAAAGAATAATAGTGGTAATGATAAAATACTGCATAAACCTTTAAACATGTGCATATACAGTGTATATACATATATACATAAAAACAAAGATATTTCAGCACACATGGCTAACACTAGAGGTACAAAATGAGAACACTGTGACCTGAACACCCAGTTCCAATCACCACTTTGTATAGTAGGTGACAATCTGTTATCCTCTCAAAATGAGTTAAAAGCACGCTGCCCGTGTTGTGTTCAATTTCTCAGTTTATTCCCAGTTTCCCAGAGCACACTGAGCACACTGCAAGTGCTCTGTCCTGCCATGACTGACGAGGAGAGAGACTCTCTCATAGCCCTGGCCACTGCTGGAATAATCAACTGGCAGGAGACAGATGGTAAGAACACACACACACACGCACACGCACACACACACACACACACACACACTCACATGCGAGAATAAACAGTGGTCTTGCTTTATGCATGTTATGCACTTTCGCTTTAATCAGGATGAATGTACCAGTGTGTACATATAGAGGCCCGCACACCGTCTAACTTTTTATTGAGGCAATGTTTCGGTCAAAGGGCCTTCTTCAAAAAGGGCCTTCTTCAAAAAGGGCCTTCTTCAAGCATCTAATGCTTGAAGAAGGCCCTTTGACCGAAACATTGCCTCAATAATCTATATGTATACATTGGTACATTGATCCTGATTCAAGCTTTTTGCCTGCCTACGCACCCGTCCCAAAGACCCACAGGAGTGCATTAGACTTTGTTGCCTACATGCACTTTCGCTTTACCATCAGGGCTGTTGTTAAACTTTGGGGGAGATGATGTTCTTAAGTTGTACCTTCATGACTTCCTATGACTACGTATGTGTCCTAGGTGTGTGTGGGTGTCTGTCCGTACTGCTGTGCTGTCTGGAGGCCAAAACACCTGTACTGGATGAGATCTTGCAAGCTATACTGGCTACCATGATGCAATGGAGGAGCTGCAAGGAGGACTGGTTCCTCTTTAGCAGGTAACACATGCAAACACATACTATGGTACATGCCTTCTTAGAATTATATGTGAGCTCATTCACAGTTTCCATAGGACTATTGTTCCTAGGGGTTGTATGGCAAGTAACATTTGTAAACATTTGTCATCTGACTTATACAACTTAATTTAACAAGTCAAAAGTAAGGTCTCAACTCTTTCGCATGTATGCGCTGGCCAAGAAGTACACAATTTTGCATGCATCCAAGCATGAAAAATAAAGTACAAGGCAAACCTAATTTACTGTGAATACCGTACCAATACTTAAGTACTTACTTGGAATATACATAACAGTGACTGATCAAATAAATATAATAAAATTATTTTCCTTTTCCATTTTTTTTACATTACATTACATTACTTTTTAATGGCATGTGCAAATTATTATCACCCTTTAGGCCTGTATACTGATCATAATGTATGTCTATAAATGACTGTTTCTGGGCAATCCACAGCACTGCTGTGTTGTTAACTTGTTATTGAATCTCCAGTATATCTATTCATGGACTGATTTAGAACTGGTACACAGGGTGAAGGCAGCAACAGTCTGTCTGGAATAGAAAAAAAGACTCTTGTTGTCAGGGTGTGTGTTTGATTGGTCTTTTTTCTATTTTCAGTGACCTGTCTCAAGCGTCTGCAGCCCAGCTCATTCTTACTGTGGAGATGATGCGTTTCCTCTCCTGGCTGGTGACTCATTCTCCCACAGTTCTCGGGGGCAGCCAGTGGGACTTTTTGCTTTGCTCTATGCTA
The DNA here is from genome assembly GCA_039105355.1 of Benthosema pterotum. Taxonomy (NCBI): domain Eukaryota; kingdom Metazoa; phylum Chordata; class Actinopteri; order Myctophiformes; family Myctophidae; genus Benthosema; species Benthosema pterotum. The sequence continues at coordinate 34,253,570 of CM076975.1, read as the reverse complement.
GCCTGGCTGGAGGTATGATATGAAAATATCAACACAATTTATTGATTTTTTTTTATTAAGGGCGGATGTTTGAATCCAGAGAGTGGCACTTAACACAAAGATTGATTCCTTTGGTCATCTAACGGTGCATACCATCTTTATAATCCAAATAGGCCCCACTTTTGATGGGCTGCACTGTGATATCGATATCAAACCACATTGTTCATACGCGCTGTCATTCACAGCAGACTAAAATGTCAGACTAAAGCACTGAATAACTCGAGATCTAGAGAATTCTCCATGGTATCGATAAAATGCATGAAGTTCAATTGTTCAGGGGTCCCTGCTGATTGTCCAGTGGTGCTGATGGGAAGATTGGCGTTTTCTGGATTAAGGATGGGTCTGTTTGAGCTCGCTAGCACTCACATTAGCAAGACAGATTCCCAAACAGGATGTCTATGTTAAAGACGTGGCAGTCTTTGTGTTAATCAGGGGACAACACGTCGCCCTGAACATCCAGTTTTCAAATGTTTTAACCAATATACTGCTACAACAGTTCATTTATCCATCCATGAGTCACTCCTTTCCTGTCACACATTCAGACTGCCAGTGAGAATGTGAGCAGTTTGTGGAACCCATGGGTGCAGCTCTTTGTGTGTGAGGATGCCGCGCTGATAGTGAAGCTGAATCGGTTCTTTGCGGCACCTCCTGCAGACATTCTAGACAAACTACCGCCAGAACTCATCAGGGAATGGACAGACTTCTTCGTAGAGGGAATCTACAACCTATTGCTGCCTCTGCCTGTCAATATATCCGGTATGTCTGTTTCGCATGTGTTTGTAGAGGTTTTTGAAGTGAACTTCCATCTTTTGGTATTATCTTGAAAGCGTGGGATCTGGTGCATTCTAGTACAGTTACATGGCATTGTCATTGTATATACTATGTGATGCCCCGTATCTGCCACTAGATGGGGTGGTCGGTGGGTAGTGTGTAGTATTGCCTGTGTTCCTGTGGGTTTGCAAGTTTGCGGACCCCCCAGAGACCACCACACGCAGTCGCCCCACTTCATTTCTCACAAGTGTTTTTACTTTATGTTGCCCCTGCAAAAAAGCTAATGAAGAGCAGAAATGAGCAGTTCTGTAGGAGTTTCACTTGAAAATCAAGTTTCCACTAGAATTCCAATTCACAATTTAGGCTTAAACTTAATCCAGAGCGGTTTATGTAAAGAATAAAGTAGAATATAAATTATTTGAGTGAGTTCAATTATTCCAACATTACTAGTGTCCTCTAGCCACCCCCCATTTTCACTGCAAACATAATAGTGCTTCTATCATACCGGTATATGTACTTTTTTTCCCTTCTTACTGCATCAGCAAGTAGCCTTGTTATCTTTACACAAAATGTTGCATGTAAATCTAACCAAATGCTTCCAGTGCTCAGCATTATCTGTTCAGCAGCATGGCTTGGCTCATTCGTTGTTATTCTTTCCATTGTTGATTCTCAAGGCAGTCTGCCCTTTCAACACTGTCTGCATGCAATATAATGGCTCAATAATATATAGGTAGCTGTGTCTGTGGTGCGGTAATGGTTGGCTTAATCTAAAAGGTTGGAAATACTGAGTCAACTTTCAACAGGTTCAAACTAAATTTAAATGTTGATCAAAAGTGACTGCCTTGTGTTCAATGGATGATGATTTTGTGGTAATCTGTAGTTTTACTGGGGAATTGTTATGACTTCAGTGTGTGTAACTTTTCAGTGTGCGACACAATTTCACTGTATATATCAGCATTTGCTGTGCTCTGGGCACTATCAAATTGGTATTTTACAGGTCTGGTGTCCCCTTTTTGACCATTTCCTATGATTGCAGACACCTTCAACGAGCCAGATGACCCCCTGTTTCCATTGGCTGTGCTGCAGTCGGTGGGTGTGGCTCTGACGTACATTCCCGTGCAGCAGCTGAGCCAGAATTCTCTGCCGGCCCGGTTCATAGCAGACCAGAAGACCAACCTGCCAGAGACCCTCCAGACCCTTCTCAACACACTCTCCCCTCTACTGCTGTTCAAGGCTAGACCTCTGCAGATCACTGTCTACCACCTAATGGACAAGTTAGTGTGTGTTCTTAAATATACAAAAATGCGTAGCACAGTGCCTACAGCCTCTGTGGTGATGGCCTCCAAAGTCTAGTTACTACCCCGGACCAAAGAGACGTCCCTTTGATTTAGTGGCTTACACCTGTTTACACATGGCTTGAATGAATGGTCCAATCAGTAGCCAGCGTTCTGGTCACATGAGCGGTCACATGTCACAACAACGGACCGCTCCACTCAACAACAGACCTCCTAGCCCATGCCAGTGCCACCAGACTTGCTTAGTGGGAGCATTAACTTACATTACACTTGCATTACACTTAAATGTGGTCTAAGTGCTTTAGTGTGCAGTAAGAGGAGTCTCTTGTCTCTCCTGCTCTTTAGTAAGAAGAGCACTAACGCAATGTTAAACCCTTGTCATGAAACCCAGGATAATGCCTCAGCTGCCGGAGTGTGATGGAGAAGGAGATGTCAGCAAGACTGACGACGACACAGAGGAACCATGCCTGTAAGTTAAGAGGGAGGCAGATTATGGATCGTTTTCCGTTTAAACCTGGATTTGTTCAGGCGAGTTTATCTCACTGACAGAGCCTGGATTGTTGCTTTACAGTAACACCCTGCATCAAACCCACACACACCGTTGCACATTATTACCTAGGATATGCCTCTACGCAGATTCATTTGCAACAATTAAAATTTGTGATATACGGTTATGCACAATTAATTAAGCTGACGGAACAGTTTTGCACCTTGCGTGTGGGGCTGTGGGCACATTTCAAGTTTGACAGTTCCACGGGGGTGATGGCAATGCAGGGTAGTTTAATCAGGAGAATATGAGAACACTACTTAGTAATTAAGTGAGTACCCCTTTATTTTATACGGCCCAGCCTGTCTCCAGCAGCCAGCAGTGCATAAAGCCATATTTGCTCCGCAGCGTTTTAATCGCTTAGCCCTGAATACGTTTTTTCCCCCCTTATTTAGTACCTGCTCTAAGTGGCTTCTCTACCATGTTCTTCTGTATTTATTGCATTTTTAGAAACCCTTGACCTTATTCCACTTTACATCATCGATACAACACGATGAAAGCAAATAATACACTCTACCGTGCATGTACATTAATAATATAAAACACAAATTTAGAGGCCCTCTGTGAATTTCTCCCTGTGGTCAGCTCTCCCCCCATGCCTGTGATGTCCCTCCTGGCCGCCTGTGAGGACCTGTGTGAGAGCATCATGGCAGGAGTCCAGGTGGGAGAGTTTGCGGCGGTCCAGCCTCTGAGCGTCGAGTACTCCTGCATCCTGGGATACCTCCTGGCTTGGAAGCTGCTCCTCACATTCTTCAAATCCTCACCCTCCCATGTGAGTCCACACACACCCCTAGACCCCTGGCTCAAACCATCGATTTACTGTCGGAATAGAGATAACTTTTCCTTTTGTATCTACTTTTAGTTTTACTGAAGACTAGCTACCAATAGTTTAGGTGCAGGCAGAGAGCTCCTTAGAACCCCACAAGGACCCATGAGGTTCTCCTGACACCTCAATGAGACCCACTGTACAATATGTACTGCATGCAATAATAGCCATTGCGATTTCAGTAGTGCTTCGCACTGCTGTGCTCCATGCTCCATTGTTCAACAGACTAGTTTACAAAAAAAGTAATTCTGTTAAATTAAAGTTTTGTATTACTTGATTTCCCTACTAAGTATACAAACAGACATAGATTAACTGTGTTAGTCATTTTGCCAACACCCACATAAACTCTTCCTTGCAGCTGTACAGGTGCTTTGGTGTTGTAATTGTTTCAACAATACACTTTGGCCTTTTAGTTTATTGAGCATTGTTTTATATCATGCCACTTATGTCACTTATAGCATTATTCTCATGTTTCTTTAGGCAAGTTAGTTAGTTGCCAAGTTACAGCAGTAGCAGCAGCATCAAATTGAACCTGTCAATGCCCATTATGTCTACATTCTCAGTGGTTTGCACAATACGCAACAGCTCTCTGAGATGTGTACTTTATGGAAGAGATGTCCATTGTGCAAATAATACAGCCTGATAGCTTGGCCTCTGGACTATGGAAGTAGCCAGGGGGGTGATGACTCACTTCAAATGGTCTGCTTCAAGCCTGCTGGAACACATCATTGTCTGACTTTGCCAATTCATTTCCCATTATTATAATTAACAAGGAAAGACGCATTACTCCTAAGCTGGGGGCTTGTGAGATGCATTCGCCAGCAGTGACAAACAGGGCTTTGTGTAGTTCATTGGGCTTTGAAATCCCTATTGTTTTAATGGTTCTTTATAGATCTAACCTCAGCTGATTGGATATCAATTTTGGCAGAGTTTACTTAATGATTTTTAAAAAAAAATCAGGCATCCACTAATTGGATTTTCTTTTATTGCTGATGCTATGATGTACAATTTAAGCATTTAGCATAAGCTCATGCAGAGCAAACGTATTATTATTTAGTAGGAAGGCTGAGAGAGATGCGGCGTGGTGTGGGGAACTGTGTCGGTGAGGATTAGAAGGATAGCACATCAGCAGGGGGTAGGTAAGGCCGCCTCTGACGGCAGCATTTTCCAGAGAGTGATGTCTCTCTCTGTGTTTCATCTCCAGCTCCGTGTTCAGTATTCCCTCTATCTGAAGAGAAGCCGCTCACTCCACAAGCTACTCCTCAACCTCTTCAAAATGATGCCTGAAACCCCCGTCTATCCTGGCCAGGGGGCCGACTCCAAGGACGCCAAGACCTTCTTCACAGAGAGCCTGTCTCTCACTGTTGACAGTAAGCACAATACTGTGCATATCACGCACACACACACTCTCAAACATTCTGTACAATCAAGCATATGGAAGCGAATTATAATTCTTCTTTTTGGTTATTTTCATCCAGTGTTGGTTATGCGAGTGGACGCTCCACTCCCTGCAGCGTTTGTTTATTGAGACAGAATGTAGGATAAGGGAGGTAGCAAGTAAAATACTCAACGCACAATGAGAAGTTCAGGAAGGGGAACTAAGCCTTCGGCGTTTTTCCTAATATATTACCTTAACGGACTGCAAAGACATCAATTCATGTCATTGTCTATTCATAGCCTCGGCCGTAATATCATATATTAACACAGAGACCCATTTTCCGAATGGCCTTTTTATTTTATTTTGCATTTCTTTACATTTCCCCCATCCATTAAACCATTAGCGAATTTAGTTGAATGCCTGACTCAATGTTGGCTGAACATGAGTGGTTAGTAAGCCATTTGGCTGACTAATTGAATTTTGAATGAATTTCGAATTCATAAAAAACGTTATGTAACTTGATGTATTATCTTACATAACTCTATATTTGCTCTCATTTAGCATAACATTACCTCCACATTTGCTCCTCCAATATTGGGCACTGCAATAAGAATGCATACCAAACACTCCTGCAAACAAATAACCTTTCACCTTGTCAACGGAAAGACTCCTTGGTTGATGTGACCCGCGGTGGGCTTGTTATGTATGACAAAACGCATATTAGTAGTTAAACAGGCCCATCCGATTGTTTCTATTTTGTTTACATAAGAACAAAAGGTTTATGACTTTTTTGTTTACATAAGTACAAAAGGTTTATGACTTTTTTGTCTACTGCACGTGCGCAATATAGACAGGTCATGAAAGGTCATGGTTAGGCTGACTGTAATGTGACCCCCCTGCCATGAGTGTCGTGGGGGGGTTTACAGTATTGCCCAGAACAGGGGAGCAGGGGGGAGGTCTTTTGTGCTCCATGGCTGACTGCATGTGGTTAGGTGTGTGTGTGTGGGGGGTGTGTGTGAGGGATGTGTGTTTGTTCTCTGCTCACTGATTCCCAGGCCAGGGGGTGTCATATCTGTGGTGCTCTCTTCCTGTCTGTGTGTATGTCTTCCAGGGCAAGGTGTCATACTCTCTCTGTCTGTGTGTGTTTGATCGACCCTGTTCTCGTAGTCATATGGATCACGTGAACACAGCCCATTATTCCCCCACGGGGCGACAGTGGGGTGTGAAATCTGTACTGCAAACTTCACATATTCGTTCTATTTGGTCTAAATAAACGCAGGTTCGAGAAAAAAGTATTGTCCCCCAAAAGAGACCATGAGTGTACAGCTCTCTCAGGACCCAGCTATACTGATACAGGCAAATAGAGGGAACAGGTGGGGGCAGGTCTTTTGTGCTGCCAGACTGCATGCAAGGGCCATACTGTAGGTTGAAAATGAGGGAGAGCAGGCAACTAATGGATCTTACAGATCTTTAACTCTTATGAGAGTGTAATATGAGATTAAACTTTCAATAGTTACATTATTGTCACATATCTGTAATACTTCTTTATTTTAAGAAGTCAATTCTTTCATTCATCAATGTGATAAATGTTGCAAAGCATGGAATTGTGGACAAACCGTATCCAACAACAAAATATTCTTTAGTTTGGTTCTGAAAGGCTAAATGTCATCAAATGATTCTAAAACGCATTTTTACAATCCCAATTTGATAGAAGTTTTTATAAATCCCCCTCATTGATTCACAATGTTTTGTAGAACCCTGTATTTCTTGCATGGAAGTTAACAAATTTCACTTCACAAAATGTTAATTTGTGGAAAGCTCTAAACCAACCCTAGAAAACCATTACAACCAATTTTGATAGGGTATTCCACAGATTGATTGAATTGGAGACCAGTGTTGGTCTATATTACTTAGGAAAGTAACTTCTTTACTTTACTCGTTACACCTTAGACAAAGTAATCTCATTACTTTACTTATTACTGGATTTGAAGAGTAATATATTACATATTACATTATTACTTTCCCAAGCTCTCAACACTGCTTTTGAAAAAAATAGAGAAGTACAACATAATCCGTTTATTACAAAATAAAGCAGCAAGCGATTTGTAGTGTACATAACTGCGCAGGATGCAGCGTGTTAACTGGATCTACAATCTACTGCACATCTCTGTTGTTACAGTACCTATCAATAGCTTGTACATCTGTTCTATTTTTGCATGCAGCAACAAACTCATTTTTTAAAAAAGTAACTTGGCGTCACTTGCAAAGTAACGCGTTACTTATTACCCATTTTTGCAGAGTAATCTCGTTACTTTACTTTTTGGAGCAAAAGTAATAATATTACAGTAATATGTAATCTAAAATTAGTTACTGCCCAACACTGTTGGAGACTTAACATGACTCTACCATATTGTAGATTAACTTGACTCTACTTAACTCTACCATCTTGTAGATTGTATTTTGCCATTTAAAACACAAACCATGCCTCCCCTAGCACACAGACTACACAGCAAAAATCCTGGAATACATAAAGATTACATACCAAAATGTAAATTGACATTGGTGTGTACACTATTGCTATGCACTATGACTTTGTCAAATTGCCTTAGATGTTGTCATTCTGTTCTAAAATGACACCAACTTACACCAGCTAGCCTAGATTATCCACAAAATGGATTTACTTCTCAAATGACAGATTGCTTTAGTGGTGGATAATCATTTTTACTCTGCACACAAACTGCTAATAAATGGTTTATGTGCAACTAGTACTGTATATACAGTATGTTCAGCCTGGTCAGTGAAGGGAAAATACTTTTCTACCGTATATTGGCTTGATGTCAGTTCATTTGTACTGAACACATTTGAAGTTGGTTTTATTAAATAGTTCTTCAACAACTACCATGCAAGATTTGTTTTAATTGATGAACAGATTCCTCTCTCACCAAAGTAGATCCAAGATTAGCATAAGATATTTTTATGAACTACACATGTGGCGGTTATGCTTTTTTACATGTGGATATTATGTTTTATTTTGGATCAGATGTTCAAAGGTCTAAACCGTCACTCAATGCATGAGCTGACACCAATAACAACCAGTTTGAGTTATTATTAATAATAACATGAATTTGTAAAACACATTTCACAAATCCCAAGGACACAAAATCTTCACATTGTTAAATGTTACATTGTTTTAGGTATATTGAAGTTGAACACTGTCCCTAAAGTAGCCACGGCATGTTTTTTCCCAATCCATACAGTAAGCTGAGTCTGTGTTAATGGGTAGTACCGTAATTTGGTTTAAACTAACCAGCATTGACATTTCTAAACCTGAGAATGATTCCAATATTACTCAGTTCTGTGCCTTTTTGTCTACCACAGGAGCCACTGTATGGTGTGTGTGTGTGTGTGTGTGTGTGTGTGTGTGTGTGTGTGTGTGTGTGTGTGTGTGTGTGTGTGTGTGTGTGTGTGTGTGTGTGTGTGTGTGTGTGTGTGTGTGTGTGTGTGTGTGTGTGTGTGTGTGTGTGTGTGTGTGTGTGTGTGTGTGTGTGTGTGTTTTCTCGTACTGTTTTCTCGTAACTCAGAGAATCTGTTTTACAACCTCCTAACAACAATCTTAAATGTTTGAACACTAAATTAAGACAAACTCAACAACAAGAACACTCTTATACATGAGCACATACAAACACTGTTTTTCTATGGGACTTGTGTGTGATGTGTTTTGCTTTCTCGCTGGGGGGTCATGAATAGACAAACACCCGCCTCTGAGGTGGGAGACGATCCCATGGCTGCTGACTGCAATCCTACTGCATTGTATTCAGACCAGTGTTCATAGAACATAAAGTCTACCAGTGTACTTAGCAAGGACAGAATGTAAGGGGCACATGCATGCGTATGCTGTGTGCACATAAGCACAGACACACACCACTGGATCCCACACGGTTTCTTGTTTACAGGATATATGTTACTTAGGGTCTACTTTTTCATTGGAAGATTAGGGAGACCACTTCATACCCCAACTTATTAAATAAGTTATTAGTACAGGCATTATATGGGAAAAAAGGGGTCAACCTGCACCTAATTAAAAAAAAAAAAAAAAAAAAACTCAGCTGATTTTGAATCTTTAATATGCCCAGAATAACATACAAAAAGTTGCCTGGAATTGTCTGGGGGGGAAAGTTGTGAAAATAGCCTGTAAAGTAGGACACTACAAAAAACGTTTTTTTGTCCCTTTCTGCTAGATTTCACCATGCTAAACCATATAACAATTTGATTGAATGGTTTACCAAACATTTCTCAGTTGTTCCATATGTATTTCATGCTGTAGAATCCAGTTCTGCAATGTATATGTTTGTATTGTACATAATTATTGAATTTATCAGCATATTCACACATGGGCGGAAATGACAGGACAAATCCTATAACAGTTTGTTAAACGGGTTTATCATACTCTGCTCGGTTGATCAGTATGTATCTTTTCCTGTAGATTCAATTTCTGCAATGTACAGTACATTTTTTTGTATTGTGCATAATTAATGACAATTAGTATATTTGACACATAGGTGGACTTAATTTGATATGTTGATGTGTATGTATAATTAGATTGTTTCAGTCCAGTAATAATGTCATTTGACCTTGGACTAATTGCAGCTAGAAAAACCTCAACTGATTTTGAATCTTTAATATGCCCAGAATAACATACAAAAGGTTGCCTGGAATTGTCTGAGGGGAAAGTTTTGAAAATTGCCTGTCAGGTATGACCCTACCAAAAAAAAAAAAAAAAAAAAAAAAAAAAAAAAAAAAACGTTTTTTTGGCCATTTTTGCTAGATTTCACCATGTCAAACCCTGTAACAATTTGATTAAATTGTTTACCCAACTTTTCTCCGTTGATTGTTATTTAGTCCTGTAGAATCCATTTCTGTAATGGCCATTTTTGTATTGTGTATAATTAATAAGTACAATATATGTATATGTGTATAATTTGCATATTTGACATAGGTGGAAATAACAGGAAAACCCTATAGCAATTTGACAGTTTTGATAGTTTGGGAAATTTGATTTACCAAACTTTTTTTGGGTAATCTCTGTTTATTTTTACCTATAGAATGCAATTCTGCAATATATCTTGAGCATATATAATTTGATAATTAGCATAATTCACGTCACATGGGCAGAAACAATTCGATAAGCTACTGTATATTGGTAATTTGATATTTGATTTGAGATCAACTGACAAGTGTTATTAAAAGTCATCTGTCTGATGCATTAGTACAAAATCACTGTCACTCTCTAATAAGAAAGAAGATGTCTGAAAAGGATGTAGGCTTTTTTCATCATGAACTCTTTGACCTCCTCCCGGGGCATCCATCATCATTTTCGTCTTCTCCCTTCATTTCCTGGGAGGTTTTCTGTTCAGGCTTGGTGAAAACTCTGTAGGTGAACCAAACTGGGACAAGACCATTGACTGTTGTCTGTTGCCACTTGCAGGCATTGTCCTCTGGTGTACGATAATCAATATATAACTGACTACACTGTCTCCAGATGTTTAAATTCCTTCAGATTTTCTGATCAGTTCTGTCTTGTTTTCATCACTATGTACTGTAGAAAGGCTGACTTAGCCCCTTCTCCTTTGTGTCAACTTTTTTTTTTATTATCTGTTACTATGAATATCACTATTTTGGTGTCACGCAAAATCAAACCTGACTAGCTAGATAGCCCCCACATCTCTTCTAATGCAGTTTTTATTTTTGGAATCTGAATGGGTTTGAAGAAACTAACTCGATCTCCCCCTGCTCTTTTTAACCTCTACTCTAAGAACTTCAACAGTCTTTCCTGTCTCTGTTGATTCTAACAAGCCTTTCACAACATCTTCATCTATGGCTTGGCCAGTCTTTAAATGCCTTGCCACTTCTGATGCGAATTGATTCATGTTCATGGACATCTATCTGGTCAACTTGTTAATTTTCAGCACCTTGGATAGTTTCTTTTTGTACATATAAACTATAGCTGTAAGCAAAGTGAAAACACACACAAAATGTTAAAAAACACAAGACATCTACAAAGCATTATACAGTATATACATACAACACAGAGTTAAAACATACAACACACCAATATAAACGTACTACATACTTACAATATTATAAGTTAAAGCATACATAGCACCAGTGTAAACACTACATACTTAATATTATAAAAGATAAAACATGCAACACTCTATCATAAACGCAGCATGATTAATATTATATTAAAAACATGTAACACATCATAAACGCTATATACAAAAGTATACAAAACAAAACAAAACATTGTAAGTCAGAAAGTTAAGATGTAGACAAACACAAAAGTTAAAACACATAGTGTATAATGATAGTGATATACACAGTGAAACATACAAATGTTAAACACATAGACATTATAAAAACACAAACGTTTAAATGGTTTTCTTATCCTATCTTTTTTGGATTCAAATGGAACCAAACGGGCCCGCAAGGTTCACATTTGTACAATCTCAGGAAATTTTGAAAATGGTGAAAGATTTGCCAGATTTAGCAAGATTTGCTAAATTGAAAGGTATTTTATACAAAATTATAATATATAATATTTTATAAATAGACTAAATAGACTAAATGGTAAAAGGCATAACGATGTCATGTCTGTTAAAATCTGTTAAAATGTAGCCTACCTACAAATAAAGCATCACCAGGGGATGCCTTACCGACACTCCCCCCCTCATTAACATATGCATACCTACAGTATGTAGCATGGGATGGTTTAAAAGCTAGGGCCCCCCATTACTCAGACAGACCCGCAGGTGTCCTCACTCAGACAGACCCACAGGTGTCTGTCTATCACGTACTGTAGCTGTATAGCATACATGCCCCATACATGACAGCTGCATTTTACACGCAAAGGGGCACTGAAACTGAGGAACTGAGCATGGACCCTGAACTTCTCTTTCACCAACATTATGAACCCAAGACCCCTGTGATTTTTCCAGACTACACATGGGACTCTGGAAAAGCTTCAAACACAGCTCTAGACATGAGCCATTCTGACGGCGTGTGTGGGGACTTTTTCTGGAGACGGTAAAAGCAGGCATTGCTTCGCTCCTTCCGATTGTACTGGGAGAGGATATCAAAGAAATATGTACTGGATGTCAATTTGACCATCCTAGCCAGACCCAGCATCCCTGCATGTGGAAGCAGTCTGAATATAACTTCAATACACGTTTCATACCGGTAGTGAAAAGACTTTGGACTGACCGGTTTATTCCAGGACTCGCTCGTCTTCTAGAAAACAGAGGCTTTTTGGCAGTATGGAGCAGGATTCAAGGAGCTGCAGAAGCTATTCTTTATGAACTAAAGAATTCCGGTGATATATATGCCAAAGTCAAAGAGATCCTGACAGAGCTGGTTGGTGAAGACCCGGAGAAGAAAAATGATATGGATGACTTTGTCTCATTCTGGATGTGGAGGCCTGATGTGGAAGGGGATGAGGATGAATGAGTTGTGTTTTGTTGAGTTTTGTTATTATTTTCTGAAAACTTTCTGAAAATCGAATTTGTTAAGATCTCATGTTGTATTGCATACGTTTATTATTGTGCATTTGTTTATGAGATGGAGGGTTCCTAAAAGAAAGTCTGTGTGTAATGAAATAAATAAAGCATATATTCTGTTTGACGGAATAACTCTGTATGGTGTTATTTTATTAATATACCCAGTATACAGTATATGAAATATAATACATTGTGATTATCTTTCTTGCTAGAACATTGTCAGTACGTATTCAAAAAGGCTGCAGAGTCTAATGCAGAGGATATATTCCGATCCTGGGGATCCTGGTTTATATGGTATCTGACGCTGACTAGTTGTGTGCTGAATTTGTCATATTTAGACCAGCCTTGTTTTCAATGCATGGAGCTTGCTTGTTTAGAGAAAAAGATCTATTACAGTGAGTATAACTTGATCATCCTTGATTTTACATGGTTATGAGGCTGTGTTCATAACCTACTACCTTCTATGGATAGCATATAATACACATAAACATCATGCATGAACATGAAATACATAACACCTGTTTGATGATTAGAATATATACTTGATTGATGATGATTTATTGTACACAATATGTAGAATATTGCACATAGACTGTGTGTCTGTCTATCGCATATGTATGCAGAATATGTATATAGTTGTATAGTATATGGATAGATTACATATTTTCCCTAAATGTTCATGGATATGCTTCATGACCCTGCCATGTTACAAAGCTTTCCGGAGCTGGTGGTGACACTACAATGGGTACAGCCCTATCCCATCAGAGTATCAGATTCTCTACTACACTGAGAATCATGAGACCGAGAATCACTCTGCCTGTATTGGGTGACATTTGATTGTACGTACGTACGTACGTACGTACGTACGTACGTACGTACGTACGTACGTACGTACGTACGTATGTATGTATGTATGTATGTATGTATGTATGTATTAAATAAAATAGTAGTTACAATAACATGATTGTTATTAAGTGTTTTATTAATTCATTATTTTAGGCGTGTTTACAGGTTTACAGGGTAGAATATAGGTTTACAAGGTAGAGTATACAGTATACAGTATGCAGTAGAAAATACAGTGCACAATAGAAAATACATGGTACATCATACAGCTATTGCACCCTGTGTGTACAAAACACACAAAAGAAAAAGAAGAAATATAGTATTGTTAACATGTATTCCCCACCTCTCTCTCTCTCATTCCAGTTTCAAACATGAGGGGTAGGGGCAGTGTTCATTATACTCTATAGAGTCAATCACATAATAGTCTTCGCTGCAAGATACCTTAAAGTGCTTACGAGTGAGGAAATGTTCCTCTAATTTATCGAGTTTGGATATTAAATGTGAGAGCCCCCAAGTCTCGAGGTATGCCGCTAGAGGTGTCGGCGGTAGGTACAGCTCAAAAGGAGGAACGTGGATAGAGATTCTTATTGTGAATGTACCAAACACATCAGCATGTTCGGTGTTGACCCCCATCAGGGGTTTGGCGGACTGCTTATGCCATGCTCTGGCATTCGTTCGAAAGCGTGCTGACAGAAAACTCCCGCATTCGGTGAATAGCTTCTCGCCAGTAAAGGCTTGATCCTTCACATGTTTTGGCACGTCAATGGTTTCTATGACATTCATAGTGGTATCTTTTGTACATGTGAGGTAAAGTTGTCCCCCCCATGGGCGATCTCTGGTAGCAATGTTTGTGAAGACATAGGATGTGTCTGTGTTCGTAAAACCTATTAAACAACCCCACAACTGGATTCTGATCTGAGACCCGTGGGCATCAGAAACCACGCATTCTTTAAGCTCTCTCTCTTGGCCTCTGCATCTCACGATTTTTATCGGGTCCAATGCTATGACATGGGCCCGCAGCTCGTCAACCTGAAACACATTATTTAAATAATTACATCAAGTCCCATCTTGTATTTATTCTCATCTAGAATATTTTATTGTAGGCTTACCTTTGTCTTTGGTCTCAACCCCAATACTTCGAGAACATCCATTCTGCGATAACTAGAGGATGTAGAAATCTCTGGTGGTTAACAATCACGAGGTTGGGTAACAGAGTACAGAGTATTATATACGCCCCGTGGTGAGAATTTGCATGCGAGACCCAGCCCATAACCCTAAACCCTAACCCTGTATTTGCCATATGTAAATGTGTTATAAATTTAACACGCTGCTAAAGTTATTATTCATTATTAATTAGTTATATTGAAAAAAAAAAAGCCTCCATTATTACTTCCATAATATTTTGACCAATTAAACAGCTGCACAAAAGGTATTGCATACAGTATTAGCACAAAGAAGAGTCCCTTGTGGTCTAGCGGTTAGGATTCCTGTTTTCACCCCTGGCGCCCCGGTTCTAAAAATATATCCTTTCAATTTAGCAAATCTTGCTAAATCTGGCAAATCTTTCACCATTTTCAAAATTTCCTGAGATTGTACAAATGTGAACCTTGCGGGCCCGTTTGGTTCCATTTGAATCCAAAAAAGATAGGATAAGAAAACCATTTAAACGTTTGTGTTTTTATAATGTCTATGTGTTTAACATTTGTATGTTTCACTGTGTATATCACTATCATTATACACTATGTGTTTTAACTTTTGTGTTTGTCTACATCTTAACTTTCTGACTTACAATGTTTTGTTTTGTTTTGTATACTTTTGTATATAGCGTTTATGATGTGTTACATGTTTTTAATATAATATTAATCATGCTGCGTTTATGATAGAGTGTTGCATGTTTTATCTTTTATAATATTAAGTATGTAGTGTTTACACTGGTGCTATGTATGCTTTAACTTATAATATTGTAAGTATGTAGTACGTTTATATTGGTGTGTTGTATGTTTTAACTCTGTGTTGTATGTATATACTGTATAATGCTTTGCAGATGTCTTGTGTTTTTTAACATTTTGTGTGTGTTTTCACTTTGCTTACAGCTATAGTTTATATGTACAAAAAGAAACTATCCAAGGTGCTGAAAATTAACAAGTTGACCAGATAGATGTCCATGAACATGAATCAATTCGCATCAGAAGTGGCAAGGCATTTAAAGACTGGCCAAGCCATAGATGAAGATGTTGTGAAAGGCTTGTTAGAATCAACAGAGACAGGAAAGACTGTTGAAGTTCTTAGAGTAGAGGTTAAAAAGAGCAGGGGGAGATCGAGTTAGTTTCTTCAAACCCATTCAGATTCCAAAAATAAAAACTGCATTAGAAGAGATGTGGGGGCTATCTAGCTAGTCAGGTTTGATTTTGCGTGACACCAAAATAGTGATATTCATAGTAACAGATAATAAAAAAAAAAGTTGACACAAAGGAGAAGGGGCTAAGTCAGCCTTTCTACAGTACATAGTGATGAAAACAAGACAGAACTGATCAGAAAATCTGAAGGAATTTAAACATCTGGAGACAGTGTAGTCAGTTATATATTGATTATCGTACACCAGAGGACAATGCCTGCAAGTGGCAACAGACAACAGTCAATGGTCTTGTCCCAGTTTGGTTCACCTACAGAGTTTTCACCAAGCCTGAACAGAAAACCTCCCAGGAAATGAAGGGAGAAGACGAAAATGATGATGGATGCCCCGGGAGGAGGTCAAAGAGTTCATGATGAAAAAAGCCTACATCCTTTTCAGACATCTTCTTTCTTATTAGAGAGTGACAGTGATTTTGTACTAATACATCAGACAGATGACTTTTAATAACACTTGTCAGTTGATCTCAAATCAAATATCAAATTACCAATATACAGTAGCTTATCGAATTGTTTCTGCCCATGTGACGTGAATTATGCTAATTATCAAATTATATATGCTCAAGATATATTGCAGAATTGCATTCTATAGGTAAAAATAAACAGAGATTACCCAAAAAAAGTTTGGTAAATCAAATTTCCCAAACTATCAAAACTGTCAAATTGCTATAGGGTTTTCCTGTTATTTCCACCTATGTCAAATATGCAAATTATACACATATACATATATTGTACTTATTAATTATACACAATACAAAAATGGCCATTACAGAAATGGATTCTACAGGACTAAATAACAATCAACGGAGAAAAGTTGGGTAAACAATTTAATCAAATTGTTACAGGGTTTGACATGGTGAAATCTAGCAAAAATGGCCAAAAAAACGTTTTTTTTTTTTTTTTTTTTTTTTTTTTTTTTGGTAGGGTCATACCTGACAGGCAATTTTCAAAACTTTCCCCTCAGACAATTCCAGGCAACCTTTTGTATGTTATTCTGGGCATATTAAAGATTCAAAATCAGTTGAGGTTTTTCTAGCTGCAATTAGTCCAAGGTCAAATGACATTATTACTGGACTGAAACAATCTAATTATACATACACATCAACATATCAAATTAAGTCCACCTATGTGTCAAATATACTAATTGTCATTAATTATGCACAATACAAAAAAATGTACTGTACATTGCAGAAATTGAATCTACAGGAAAAGATACATACTGATCAACCGAGCAGAGTATGATAAACCCGTTTAACAAACTGTTATAGGATTTGTCCTGTCATTTCCGCCCATGTGTGAATATGCTGATAAATTCAATAATTATGTACAATACAAACATATACATTGCAGAACTGGATTCTACAGCATGAAATACATATGGAACAACTGAGAAATGTTTGGTAAACCATTCAATCAAATTGTTATATGGTTTAGCATGGTGAAATCTAGCAGAAAGGGACAAAAAAACGTTTTTTGTAGTCTCCTACTTTACAGGCTATTTTCACAACTTTCCCCCCCAGACAATTCCAGGCAACTTTTTGTATGTTATTCTGGGCATATTAAAGATTCAAAATCAGCTGAGTTTTTTTTTTTTTTTTTTTTTTAATTAGGTGCAGGTTGACCCCTTTTTTCCCATATAATGCCTGTACTAATAACTTATTTAATAAGTTGGGGTATGAAGTGGTCTCCCTAATCTTCCAATGAAAAAGTAGACCCTAAGTAACATATATCCTGTAAACAAGAAACCGTGTGGGATCCAGTGGTGTGTGTCTGTGCTTATGTGCACACAGCATACGCATGCATGTGCCCCTTACATTCTGTCCTTGCTAAGTACACTGGTAGACTTTATGTTCTATGAACACTGGTCTGAATACAATGCAGTAGGATTGCAGTCAGCAGCCATGGGATCGTCTCCCACCTCAGAGGCGGGTGTTTGTCTATTCATGACCCCCCAGCGAGAAAGCAAAACACATCACACACAAGTCCCATAGAAAAACAGTGTTTGTATGTGCTCATGTATAAGAGTGTTCTTGTTGTTGAGTTTGTCTTAATTTAGTGTTCAAACATTTAAGATTGTTGTTAGGAGGTTGTAAAACAGATTCTCTGAGTTACGAGAAAACAGTACGAGAAAACACACACACACACACACACACACACACACACACACACACACACACACACACACACACACACACACACACACACACACACACACACACACACACACACACACACACACACCATACAGTGGCTCCTGTGGTAGACAAAAAGGCACAGAACTGAGTAATATTGGAATCATTCTCAGGTTTAGAAATGTCAATGCTGGTTAGTTTAAACCAAATTACGGTACTACCCATTAACACAGACTCAGCTTACTGTATGGATTGGGAAAAAACATGCCGTGGCTACTTTAGGGACAGTGTTCAACTTCAATATACCTAAAACAATGTAACATTTAACAATGTGAAGATTTTGTGTCCTTGGGATTTGTGAAATGTGTTTTACAAATTCATGTTATTATTAATAATAACTCAAACTGGTTGTTATTGGTGTCAGCTCATGCATTGAGTGACGGTTTAGACCTTTGAACATCTGATCCAAAATAAAACATAATATCCACATGTAAAAAAGCATAACCGCCACATGTGTAGTTCATAAAAATATCTTATGCTAATCTTGGATCTACTTTGGTGAGAGAGGAATCTGTTCATCAATTAAAACAAATCTTGCATGGTAGTTGTTGAAGAACTATTTAATAAAACCAACTTCAAATGTGTTCAGTACAAATGAACTGACATCAAGCCAATATACGGTAGAAAAGTATTTTCCCTTCACTGACCAGGCTGAACATACTGTATATACAGTACTAGTTGCACATAAACCATTTATTAGCAGTTTGTGTGCAGAGTAAAAATGATTATCCACCACTAAAGCAATCTGTCATTTGAGAAGTAAATCCATTTTGTGGATAATCTAGGCTAGCTGGTGTAAGTTGGTGTCATTTTAGAACAGAATGACAACATCTAAGGCAATTTGACAAAGTCATAGTGCATAGCAATAGTGTACACACCAATGTCAATTTACATTTTGGTATGTAATCTTTATGTATTCCAGGATTTTTGCTGTGTAGTCTGTGTGCTAGGGGAGGCATGGTATGTGTTTTTAAATGGCAAAATACAATCTACAAGATGGTAGAGTTAAGTAGAGTCAAGTTAATCTACAATATGGTAGAGTCATGTTAAGTCTCCAACAGTGTTGGGCAGTAACTAATTTTAGATTACATATTACTGTAATATTATTACTTTTGCTCCAAAAAGTAAAGTAACGAGATTACTCTGCAAAAATGGGTAATAAGTAACGCGTTACTTTGCAAGTGACGCCAAGTTACTTTTTTTAAAAAAATGAGTTTGTTGCTGCATGCAAAAATAGAACAGATGTACAAGCTATTGATAGGTACTGTAACAACAGAGATGTGCAGTAGATTGTAGATCCAGTTAACACGCTGCATCCTGCGCAGTTATGTACACTACAAATCGCTTGCTGCTTTATTTGTAATAAACGGATTATGTTGTACTTCTCTATTTTTTTCAAAAGCAGTGTTGAGAGCTTGGGAAAGTAATAATGTAATATGTAATATATTACTCTTCAAATCCAGTAATAAGTAAAGTAATGAGATTACTTTGTCTAAGGTGTAACGAGTAAAGTAAAGAAGTTACTTTCCTAAGTAATATAGACCAACACTGGTCTCCAATTCAATCAATCTGTGGAATACCCTATCAAAATTGGTTGTAATGGTTTTCTAGGGTTGGTTTAGAGCTTTCCACAAATTAACATTTTGTGAAGTGAAATTTGTTAACTTCCATGCAAGAAATACAGGGTTCTACAAAACATTGTGAATCAATGAGGGGGATTTATAAAAACTTCTATCAAATTGGGATTGTAAAAATGCGTTTTAGAATCATTTGATGACATTTAGCCTTTCAGAACCAAACTAAAGAATATTTTGTTGTTGGATACGGTTTGTCCACAATTCCATGCTTTGCAACATTTATCACATTGATGAATGAAAGAATTGACTTCTTAAAATAAAGAAGTATTACAGATATGTGACAATAATGTAACTATTGAAAGTTTAATCTCATATTACACTCTCATAAGAGTTAAAGATCTGTAAGATCCATTAGTTGCCTGCTCTCCCTCATTTTCAACCTACAGTATGGCCCTTGCATGCAGTCTGGCAGCACAAAAGACCTGCCCCCACCTGTTCCCTCTATTTGCCTGTATCAGTATAGCTGGGTCCTGAGAGAGCTGTACACTCATGGTCTCTTTTGGGGGACAATACTTTTTCTCGAACCTGCGTTTATTTAGACCAAATAGAACGAATATGTGAAGTTTGCAGTACAGATTTCACACCCCACTGTCGCCCCGTGGGGGAATAATGGGCTGTGTTCACGTGATCCATATGACTACGAGAACAGGGTCGATCAAACACACACAGACAGAGAGAGTATGACACCGTGCCCTGGAAGACATACACACAGACAGGAAGAGAGCACCACAGATATGACACCCCCCTGGCCTGGGAATCAGAAAGCAGAGAACAAACACACATCCCTCACACATACCCCCACACACACACACCTAACCACATGCAGTCAGCCATGGAGCACAAAAGACCTCCCCCCTGCTCCCCTGTTCTGGGCAATACTGTAAACCCCCCCACGACACTCATGGCAGGGGGGTCACATTACAGTCAGCCTAACCATGACCTTTCATGACCTGTCTATATTGCGCACGTGCAGTAGACAAAAAAGTCATAAACCTTTTGTACTTATGTAAACAAAAAAGTCATAAACCTTTTGTTCTTATGTAAACAAAATAGAAACAATCGGATGGGCCTGTTTAACTACTCATATTGCATACTTCTTTATTGACTGCAATTATTGAGGCTACCAATATGTTTGCCGGACAATATCGAACATTGTACATCTGGGTTGCGTGCCTTGCATCAAACGAGAGTTATGCATATAACTACGGTTCTATGAGTACCGGAAGACCGCTAGGGTCTAGTGTCTTCAACACTGGATATCATCTCGCGCACGCGCCTAGGTCGAACCTAATACCAAAACTGTCACCCCGGGTGACCCCCCTGTGGGCGGCGCCTAGACCATATAGGTCGCCCGCGCACAGGGTCAAGCCTCCTGAAATCTTTTCGTCAGGAGTCCGAGTGACAGGCAACCCTAGCGGTCTTCCGGTACTCATAGAACCGTAGTTATATGCATAACTCTCGTTCTATTTCGTACCTTCAGACCGCTAGGGTCTAGTGTCTTCAACACTGGATGACTTATACCAACACAGTCACGAGGAACCTGCACACACCGAACAACAGTCGCAGGTCGAGGCAGCAGACGGCACCGCCGCTGCCACAGCACAACGTGCCACAAAATCAGGCAAACCTGCACGCAGAGGCCCACTCAAATGGGGCGCAATCACAGAGCCCTCAACAGCAAAGGGGGACGCGTGACCACGGCACCCGCCGTGGTTGCGTGCATAACGATACCAGCACACGGACCGATACCACCAAGGCTTTCAGAGGAAAGCAGCCGCCGCCCAGAACGGATCACGGTGGCTCCAAGAAAAAAGACACCAGGCCCCTGCCCAGTTATGGACATCAGCTGGAAACAGCCAGAACATCAGACCGATGAACGACATGGCACTGCCGCCAACAGGGCCACACGGATGGGGTCCTCCACCGCGCCCTGTGACAGTCTGTGGAGTAGAAGACGACTAAAGACTTCCTAGCTAGTCGAACCACAAAATAAAGGCACCTGCAGTGCCCCAGGCCAGCCCAGAGCTGAAACGACATAAACCCCACAGCCAACTCAGAACAATGCAAATTGTTACAGTTCCACACACCACACAAAGGCTGGTGTACAGACCATCAAGTAGGGAGAAACCAGTGGCCCCTCACACCCCGGCCCGCAGGGCTGGTAAACTTTCAGCAGGGAGCACCAGAGAGACAGGTGACTACCAAGAGAGGTCCATGAGACCGTGACCAACCAGAGAGGCCGGGCCTAAGGCAAAGAGGCCCCATCTGCTCTCGAGAAGAGCCGTGAGCCTGCCACACGGTCTGCATTCCTTACCTCGAACCTGCCCATAGCCAGATCAGGTACAGGGGTGCTCAAGTCAGTGGGCCAATAACCCACAACAGCCAAACAGTCGCTCAATAACACACAAGACCCACGGTCGAGGTGTTACATGACCAGCCAACACCGAGCCGCCACAGCAGTAAGCGCCGAAGAGGAGAGCGCCCCGCTCACCACCCTAGCACACCTGCATGGTAGAAGAAAATGAGCAAACAGCTGGGAAAGACGGCTGTTAGCCAGCACCGCAGCCACAAACCCCCGCCCCATGCCACAGAGGGAGGGGGTGGGGACCCCAGCTAAACTAAATGTCCGCATTGGACACCGAGGAGCATGCTGCCAAGGAGTCGATGAGTCGAGTAAGGCACAGCTTAAAGAGACAACCAAGGTGAAACCAGGATGGTCGAGAGGACACATGACGGGCCCATGATCCGCCCGCTGCATCTGCTTCCTTTACTTAAGACCTGTTTCAGTGTTCAGAAACCGGACCACAGTCCACTGCTGGCTCAGCAAGGAGAACGCCCAGTTCTCCAAGGTGCCGCGGTCAAGCATTGACTAAAAGCCAGAGTCAGTGACAGCACAGAGCTAGGATGCACCAGGCTGCACATCAGCCACTGGGCCTCTCAAATAAATTGAGAGGGCAAGACCAAAGGTGTGAAGAGTAATCAAAGCACACCTGAGCGACCCTGTGTCAAAAAAACAAACTGGCCTGCAGAGCGGATGCACTCCAACATAGGGGCCGAGGTAACATATGCAGCCGCACGTGTTGCCGAAGACAAACCCCTCCACACAGTGCTACTCCATGTCATGAAGGGCACGTGGAGGAGATGACTATGCCTGCTGTAGTATAACTAGGCACCAGTGTTCCACAAAGGTGTGCATGGTGCCGTCTCCGCAATCAACCTGTAACCGAGAAGTAGAAGGCTGGTTGTGACACTATCGGCCGTGGCATCTACATCCTCCTCATAGGGATAGGAGGTGCCTAGCCTAACTGTCAGGGAGAGCATATCAACAGTAAAACAGTTGTATCATTGTGGACAGCAGGTCCAAGGTTGGCTCATCACCAAAGGGAAGCCTCACCCGAGGCGTGATGGTGGGAGCACCCCATTGCGGTGGCACCGGTACTGCTGTACCTGCTAATGCCCACCAGTCCCAACTAGCCCAGGGCGTGAACACCACCGGTTGCCAGCCTGTATTGTCGGCATGCTCGAGGGAGGGAGCCTGCACGCTGGACGTACCAGCAGAGGCTCTAACCCCATCAGAGGTCAATGTACAGCGTTCCACCACCCGGACGTGAACATCATCGTTGGGTGGAACGCCGTCGTTAGCCAGACCGCGCCCTGTGAAGGTGAAGGAGGGGCGTGTATGCTTCCCACACCAATAGCAAGGGGAGGTGCACACAAAGGTGACCTACAAGGTTCATACGCTGCCAGCCATGCTGCAGCCGACATGTTCCCCCAATAAACGTAGATCCAAGTACCACTATGAGATCTATCCCAAGTATAAGTGCAACCTGGACACCAGCTGAGCGCGAATTACAACACAAATGGTGGGATGAGGAAAGTCAACGCTACACCATCACACTACGTCAGCCAATAGCAGGCACAAGCGTAGCAATCAAACAGCCACCCCAGCTTGACAGGGGCTGCCTACTACAGAAAGGAAACCTGTATGTTACCCTGCAAGCACACACCAGGGCCACCTGCAAAACAAGCTATTCCCAAATATCTGTGTGTGCGTATACGGCCGCCCACCACTGGGCTCAACACAGACATCTCAGGGCTGGATGCTGCATCCTGAACTGTAGCCAGCCTCCCAGCTCTCATTGCATGGGGCATGCAACTGCAGACAACACAAGCCTCTTCTGTCGAGGCTTGTTTCAAATGGCCAATGCCCAGACAGGGCAAGCACCAGTCATGGCCATCCTCTGGATGCAGAGGGGCGGAGCAGTTAGCACATATGGCATTCATAATGACGCAACACCATCGAGCGGGAACACACTCTGAATGCCCGTCTCACCAACCACATACAGTGACAGCAGCAGCAACGCTGGACTATGGCACCCAGCAGGAGAGCGGAAACCCACTCTAAATGCCTATGCAGACTATGGAGCGGAAAACACTCACCAGTCTATACCAACGCCCCTAAGGCAGTAAGTGACCCACCGGAAAACACCAGAGGGGGGAGACAAGATTTGGCCGCGTAGCCTCAATACACCAAATATGGCGGCAGGAGCGGGGCGAACACACACCTCCGCCCACACAAAACTATTAATGTGGCAGTAAGTACACCATGGCCATCCTCCGGACCCAGAAGGCCGAGCCCCCGGTACCTCTACCGTTCATGATGACAACCGACCCAATGCCAGTCAAATGAGCTTTACTGGCATGCAAACATAAACTTATGCATTGCCAAAGCAAATGAGCAAAGTGACACTGTGGGGCGAAGAAACACCCTGAGTGTCATTCCACTCCTGTCTCATTGTGCCATTGCGAGACTGGCCTCCATGACTACAGGAACCCACTGGTGGCCGACAAGAGCGAAGAACACTCTTATGTCACAACTTGTAACCTTTAACGATAGCAGTTCCCATTGCTGAATTATATAGCAGCAAACAGCTGAGTGAAACCAACTCATGACCACCAGAACCAAAACACCAACTGGTGGCCGACAGAAAAGCGAAGGACACACTTCTCCTTATAACTTTTAGCAAACTGCAGCAGCAAACACCTGAATGACATGCACCCCGGCTACGGTTACCATGCAGTACTGGTGGCACATAGCAGAACACAGCATGCCATTACTCACCAACCTCCTTTAGTGATAGCAGTTCCAACTGCTGAACCACAGTATAACAGCAAACAGGATACTGAAATGCCTAATGAACACAGGGACAATATAGCGGTGGCCGATAGCAGAGCGAGAGAACACCCTTAATGCCACTACTCACCAACCTCCCTTAGTAACAGCAGTTTCAACTGCTAAGCTATAACAGCAAACAAGCTGGTGAAATGCGTAATGAACACAGGGACCATATAGCGGTGGCCGATAGCAGAGCGAGAGAACACCCTTAATGCCACTACTCACCAACCTCCATTAGTAATAGCAGTTCCAACTGCTAAGCTATAACAGCAAACACGTTGGTGAAATGCTTCATGAACACAGGGACCATATAGCGGTGGCTGATAGCAGAGCGAAAGAACACTCCTTTTAATGTCACCATTCCCCAGTCACATAGCAGTTTCAAGCTGAACTGCAAGCAGTTACGTCCATATGCTGTCTGTTTTCCTACTGGACCCGAAGTCTGACCAATAAGTTTGGGTAATTAATTGATTGATAGCCAGTGAGGCAGCAATTAATATATACTGCCAACATAGTGGCCCTTTATTGCCACAAAACACAGTGGCAGTCCCAGAGGGGGATAGAAAAAAAACCTCCAACTCTATCCTAATGCCCCATACGGCAGTAACCAGCCAAATGACATACATATGACATACATTTGCTGTATTTATTGTATTGCTTTCATGGCACATTCTTTGGCAATGTAAACGTCTGTTCTCCCATGCCAATAAAGCTCCTTCGAATTGAAGTTGAATTGAATATTCAATAGACAGGCACCGTCTATGCCCTTTAATAGCAACAGAGCGTGAGTCACTCATACATCAATCCCTTGTGTGGTGCTAGCTTCTACCAGGCTACTGGTAACAGCAGCTAGTAGGCCGACACTAACGACCTGCTGGTCTTCTAACCAGTCGGCGCATGCACTCCAATAACACTAATCTGCTAATCAAAACATAAACGACGTATCGTTAGCTGTTAGCTCCATTAACAGAACTTCCCCTTTGGCCGAACATCAGCGACATTGAGGGGTCTAACTTGCAGTGCTCAAGCGCTGCTCATGCAGCCCAATAGGGACAAACTGTAGTTGGAAATACCTTGTCTCCGACGAGGGCGGCCCGCCATTGGACCGGCCCCATGACGTGGACGGGGTTGTCCCTTTTAACACTACATCCCTCGGCAATGGCGCCCAACGCCAACAGCCAGAGTTTTCGTTCACAGAACTAAAACACTATAGTAATAAACCGCGCCAAACACTGTTGGCGTGTGGCTGCAAGCTAACCAAGGCAGCACATTCTCACACGCTGCCACCGCTGTAGTATAATCCTGTTTCCATCGGGAACAGGCTGTCCCTCTGAGAGCGCCTGCTCGACGCTCGATTGCTACGGCTTGGAACAGCCATGATCAGCCGATTACCAACCATAAAGACGGATCCACAAGACGCTCTGTTAACACAACGAAAACACTATAGTAGTAATTACACAGCGCCCAGCACTGTTGACGTGCGCCTGCAAGCTAAACAAGGCAGGGCATGATCACACTCAATCACCACAACGTAACCACAACGCTAACAGAACGAGGGACCCCCTCGTTGCTACTGCTAGCCTACACAACGAGCTAGCCTCACAGCGAGCGACACACACTCAGCACGCTGGCTCAAAACACACCCGAAAACAATGGTGTGGCCAGATAAAAAGTCTTATACTTACCGGCACATGATGGAACGATGGCTCTCAGTCAGCACACACGCACGCAGCCATGTTAGCGGTGGGGCGAATTACACCCTCACAGGCTACTGCCACAACAAGAGACGAGGTATGCTGTTCTCTTGAGAGTAATTCCATCCATATTTCCAGTCCATCCATATTTCCAATGTCCGTGTCACCAGGGCAAAGCCCCAGTCGACACAGACAAGCTACGGCAGTCTCTGGAGGGCACAAGGCTACTCCAACCATTCTGGTTGCGAGACTTTCAGCAAACGTAGCCGCTCAGGTACACGACCTGCGCTTCTCAAGGCGAAAAGATGAAAGAGGCTTGACCCTGTGCGCGGGCGACCTATATGGTCTAGGCGCCGCCCACAGGGGGGTCACCCGGGGTGACAGTTTTGGTATAAGGTTCGACCTAGGCGCGTGCGCGAGATGATATCCAGTGTTGAAGACACTAGACCCTAGCGGTCTGAAGGTACGTACCTTGCATCAAACTGGTTTTCATTTAGTGCTGGTCTGAAAGACAGAATTTAGTGGCACCAATGAATTAACTTCAAATACTAAAAATGGTCAAATAATATAATTCTTACTGTGTGCTGACCATAGGAGTTCCTACCTGTCCCCAGTGAGCCCTGGTGTAAAAAAAACAAACAAAACATACTGTAGTTTCAGTTTGGGTTTTGGGACCGCCTTCCTCTACTCAGTATTGAGTGGGGGCGGGCCTTCATTGCTGGGGTGGGGGGGGGTTCAAATCACTCAAATCATGCAAATCACTCAAATCACTGAGTATTCCTTTTATGCTTTAGATATATACCAGAGAAGCATGCTGGTGCTTTCATGTCTAAGCTTTCTCCACTCTCTCTTGTGTGCTCATCTCCCTCCTCCAGAGACAGAGGGCCTTCAGTGGGAACTGCCTCACCTGGCGTGCAGCGTGTACTACAGCGCGGTGCAGGACCTGCCTGCCATGGTGCGACTGTGGTGGAACAGCCAGGAGAAGAGAGTGTGTGCCGTCGTGGAGAAGTTCACCATCAAGTATGTCAGCCCCGTGCTGTCAGCCCAGGAGATCTCTTCTGTCCACAGCAGCACTCAGACATTCGACAGCATGACAGTAAGTTGGCAAATACAATGCCGGCGGTGTGCAAGTATAAATATTTATGTGTGTGTGCGCGCAGATTTATGTGTGTAACTGAAATGTGTGTTATCCCAAAGAGGGAGCAATGAGGGTCCAAAGGCGACAAACTCTCCACACTGCTGCTTTCTGAAATTGTTGTGTGTGAGACGTGTCCTTGTTCTATCTACTAAAATAGGCTTAAAGGTATGAGTTCATTTCTCCAGGTTTTTCTGTTTGTAGGTTTATTATTGTTCCCCAAATATCACCAAATGAATTACTGAGTTACTTTAAATGCGGTAAATACTGTGACCATAGTTGAATCCTACTTTTTCCTGTCTTGAACCCTTAGCCCTGAGGGATACATAAATACATTTGGTATTTGATATGCTCCTTTTAACTCTAAGGAATGGACATGGTCGAGTGCAGTGTACTGTTGCAGTGAGTTGGGTCAGGAAGAATGTAGGCTATTCTGGGAACGAAGAGTCGTGAGCATAGATCATGCATTATAGATGTGTTTAGTTTTTTGCTGTTTTATCCTATTCTGCTCAATATCAAATACTGTAAGATTCTGCTACTTTATTGCCCGTATTCTTGAAAGACAGTCACCTTTAGTTCAATTTCACATCTTCCCTACTAGTACATGTCTTGAAAGGTTTCTTGGTAGTTTTCTGTTTTTTTCCTGGAAGTTGATATGTTCTGATGCAGTTGTAGTGCTACAGTACGAACTGCGAATGTCAGACAGATCATAATCTATACATGTACCCTATCATATATGTTGCTTTTATGTCTCCTCCAGTGGCCTTTTCCTAACTTCTCAGAGGGTCGATGTTCAGAGCAAACATATTTTGTGGAGTTGCTTTAGTGCAAACATATTTTGTAGAGTTGTTTCAAAGATAAGCTATAAACAGTGCAGCGTTCGTGCCATAAACATATTTACACTGCTCATCGTAAATATATTTACTGCTAGTCTTAGTGATTGATTCACTCCTTGTTTTGACTCCTGGAAGATAGTAGATAGGCTGTCAACAATCTCCTGACCTGAACCCCATCGAAAAAACTCTGATGGGATTTGAAGCCCAAGAATATTAGTGAACTGGAGGCCATTGCACGTGAGAAATGGCTTAAGATTCCTCACAGGAACACTGCCAGAAGCTGGTGTCTGGCTATGCATCACATTAGCAGCAGGTCTCATGCGGCAAAAGCGTGCTCTACTAAAGATACTTGGGTTGAATAATAATGTGAATTTTGTTATAACCTAAATTTGCAATCAAATAACTAGAATTAGGTTGAATAAATGTAATTAGGTTTGAGCAGTGTGTACTGTACAGTGTATGTACAGT
This sequence comes from Benthosema pterotum, assembly GCA_039105355.1. NCBI lineage: Eukaryota > Metazoa > Chordata > Actinopteri > Myctophiformes > Myctophidae > Benthosema > Benthosema pterotum. Next base: position 34,224,768 of record CM076975.1, on the reverse strand, counting down.
ATTTGTCGGGTGGACTGGAAACCTCATATCCAAAACCTTTCAGGATTAAAATGAAAAGTAGAAAAACAAGTCACTTTGTGCAGTTTTTCAAACTTGTAGATTTACTGCCTTTGATGCTGTTGTGTGCCGCCAGTAGTACGATCAAGTAGAGTAACTGTTCTTCTGCTTTAGATTTGATCATATAAACTTATCCATGCTGCTAAGATTGTTTTGATTACTTTTGGAGCATACTGTATGCCAAAGCATTTGGCTTACCTTTGCTGCATGACAAACACAAAACGTTATACATTTCTTTTTCATTTCCGATCCAATCCCGGTACCACAATTTCTGTGATACCAAATACTGGGAATAATATTACAAAAAAGTAAAAAAAAATATATACATCTTATATGAAGTATAACATACTCCTCACTCAAATATGCACATGTTTTCCATAATGTCAACCCCTTACTCCCGTGTCAGATCTGTGGTTAGACTGGCATAGTTGCCAATACAGACATTACCCGATAACGACAACTCAGGGCCGATACTGATACAGTAATTTCCGATACCGGCATAACAAAAAAATTACCATCCTGATACTTTTCCGATACCAATACAGCAGGGCTGCCCAAAAGGTAGATTGTGATCTACCACTAGATCACACAGGCCATGCAGGCAGATCACATTACAGTCCCCGTAAAATGTATAGATCTGTAACTCTTGAGAGCGTTAAAATGAAACATTTTACACTCTCAAGAGTTAAATTATATTTACCCGATAACGGGTCTGAATTACGTAATTTCAAGTCCACACAATTAGAAAATGGAGAATATTTTGACCAACGTTTTGCCAGTTCTCTTTCCCAATCGTGGACAAAAACGTGACAGTTATTAGCTTTGGGTGCAAGACTAAATTCAACATCACGAACTGTCAACTCAAACCCCAAATACTGTTTTCAAACGGCAGTAGTAGCATATACAAGAAAACCTTCCAATTCTCCCCATCCATTTTCTTATTATAAGTGCTTTATTTTTAAACGCTATAACAGTAAGTAACAACATCACCACTATTTCAAAGTCAAGCTTTCTTGGGGGCTTTATTTTATTGTATTTATTTATTTATTTATTTTTATGTGTAGATCTTGTTGAGCCGGTCATTTTGAAAGAAGCTCTCAACTCAAAAAAAGTGTGGGCACCCCTGCAATACAGTATCTGGACATCCCTAGCTGAAATACTGCGATAAAGAGTTTTGTGTCCGACAGCAACGGTCCGTATTATGATGTGTCATAACGTCTGTGTTCTCAGGTGAAGGCTCGCTCGGCAGCGCGGGAGGTGATCGCCACCTACTCTGTGGATGACATCTTCATTGAGCTGGTGATCCAGCTGCCCCAGAGCTACCCTCTGGGCTCCATCACTGTGGAGAGTGGCCGCAGGGTGGGGGTCTCTGTGCAGCAGTGGAGGAACTGGATGCTGCAGCTCAGCACCTACCTCACACACCAGGTACATACGTACGCACACACACGCGCACACGCACATACACACACATCTTAACACTTCTTTAAATCAGGGGTTTTCAACCTTTTTCATACTGTACCAGGGCCCATTATTTATTCATAATTTGAGACACAGACCAGCATATGATGACATTTTTGCCCCACAGACCTCAAAAACTTCTCAAAGATTTCTTGGTTTTGGTCCACAATACCCGCTGGATTTGGGAAACGAAACAAAACAAAACAAGCAAACATACAGATCAAAATGACCATTAATCTTCTAGTTGTGTAGACTTGAGCTAATTTGGATGATGAATATGTTACCTCTCAAGAGTTACATCTGGTTAACCAACTTTTCATGTGGTTAACCAACTTAGCTCGGGACTACCTGGAACCCTCTTAAGGACCACTGGTGGTCCCCGGACCACTGGTTGAAAACCACTGCTTTAAATCTAATCATATAAACCTACACAGACTGCAAGGATTATTTAATTACTTTTGGAGCGAACACACTTTTGATCCATGATAAATCGCTAGAAAACACACCCGTCATTTGTTTGTGAGCCCGACGGACAAAAAGCATACCTGTTTAAGAAGGTTGTAGTCACTCGTTCACATTGCGTTGGCCTCAGTTTCCCAGAAGCCCTAGCAACCGGGGGTACGGTTGGTTTCCTGTTTCTGTACACCCTCATAACGCGTCAGCTTCGTTGCAGTGTCTGCGACGAATCAGGATAATTACCAAAATACATAAAATACACAGGCAACTTGTGAGCGGCAATTAAAGTGTTCTACCATGATTGATCTTGTGTAACTACCATGATTGATCTTGTGTAACTCGCGATCTGCATGGGGAAGTGTTAATATGTGGAATAACATATCTTATGTACAGCCCCACCACATTTCTGTCTGCGTATTTTGTACACTGCGAGCATGACATGGTGTTTTGACACCTTGTGGCAGAGCAAGTGCCCACGCCCGTCTGGCATGGGCGCACGCTCACGCAAGCACACACACTTACACAAGAAATCGATATGTACTAATATACTAGTCAGTGAACCTACTTGTATGTGTTCATGGGGGTGTGTGTTCATGCGTATCGGACTATTCCTGGCCATACATGTGTGCATTTTACATGTCATGGGTGTGCACTGCGCATCAAATTGATCTGTCTGTATGTGCCTGTGTATGAGCATAGAATGGCAGCATAATGGAGGGTCTGGCCCTGTGGAAGAACAACGTCGATAAGCGCTTCGAAGGCGTGGAGGATTGCATGATCTGCTTCTCCGTCATCCACGGCTCCAACTACTCTTTGCCCAAGAAAGCCTGCCGAACCTGCAAGAAGAAGTTTCACTCTGCTTGTCTGGTGAGACCGAATGGATGGATGGATGGACTCTATGAAACATACACACACAGCTGTTTTAAGGTTGTTAATATACTGCAATAAAGCATTGTAATTACTCTTTCTTCCTCTACAGTATAAATGGTTCACCTCCAGCAACAAGTCCACCTGTCCGCTGTGCAGAGAGACCTTCTTCTAAGAGAGAGACCCCTCGTCCCCCACCCTGTACGTTAGTGCAGTGGTGGGCCGGTGACCGGCTCCATTCAACAAGGAGCCCAGTTCCACACTTCCCATGGTGTTGTTGAATTCCTCTGAAACATCGCCTCTGTTCAATACAAGTATATGCTAAGCATCCTCATTCCTCGACCGACTTTTTTTTTTTTTTTCACAAAGAAGCTTTAATCCAGTACTTTACCGTATCTTATATTTGCCATCATTTAGCATTCCTGGGCCTATGTGTATTATGCAAAAATTCCACACCTGTAGAATTGAGCCCTCATTACTATGTCAATATGACACACCCCTCTAGACTTGCCAAAATCTCCATACCCCCACTGTGCACCTTCTGCACCCCACCAAAACATAAACACACAAACACCCGTATCTCTGTGGCAAGAGCCAATATTTGACTAATTCTTATATATATTTTCTATTGTTATAATAATTTAACGTTTTAAGTTATAAATGAGCCTAGTATTGCTATAATGTTGTCTACAACACAACATAGGTAGTGCTAGAAAGAAGTTTATGCTGCTGTGCAAACACAGTATAATACCGTAAGCATAGAATGTACAGTATGCTTCTCTATTGAAACACGAGAATATGAGGATGAAAGTATAACCTAAACATATTTTTGGGGGGAGTGTGGAGTATTTAACGGTGAATGGTGGCTACCGTTTGGACTGTTTTTCATGCATTATGAGGGTCTAAGTTCAGTGATTGAAACTTGCACATGCAAGAGTGAGTGCCCTGTGGATTACAATTCGCCCAGAATGATAAATGTTAATTTAAAATCTTCATTTTCATCCCACTAAGACACCCTAATTAATACTAAACTTGAACTGGTAATATTCCAATATTAGGGGGTTCTGAAGTCAACATGTCAGACTTTTGCCAGAGAAAAATCACAGGTAAGCCTTGGAAATCTCTGGTTTCACAAATATTTCCTAATATTTAGGAGTTACAAAGTTTCACTCTAATTCTTGACTGTAGCAGTTCAGAAGGGGGTACCGACATGCAGATGATGCGATTTCCTTTTTAATCTCAATCATAGCTGTTATACAAGGGTATAGTATTTGCAGTAGACTGCTATGGCCCTAAGTCACTGCTTGAAGGGGATCCACCATGGATTTTACTTTTATTGTCAAGATTTTTTGGTGTTTTTACATCCCCAGTGTATATTTTTTTAAATAATCCATGTGTACTCTAATGAGTCAGTGAATAACAATAAGGTGGGCGGGGGAAGCAGTGAGGAGGGGTGGACATTTCTGGTACTGCATCCAAAATGGGTTGGAATAGCACCTGAGAGAGCATGAAAAATTATCTGAGTGGTTGTTTGGGGCCTACACAGGCTACAGAGTGTAAAGAGTGTAAAAGGCAACATTTATGATAAATTTAATTTTTAATTCATGGTGGACCCTTTAACTTCCCCTGGGGATTTAGAGGTGCCGTTGCAGCAGTGTCATGGTTATGGGCATCCAGAGCTCAGCTAGCTATATGCCCATTCTAGCTATATGCCCATTTTAATTTATGATAGCAAGTTGATTGCGATTCATTTTCTGGTCAAATTTAAAACATAATCATTGCCTGGTGGCTCCCTTCTATTAGAGTTTAGAGCCACTGAAGTCTAATTTACAGTATACCTAGTAGTCGCTGGACTTTAAAAATAAATGTGCCACTGTTGCATCATTATCAGCATGATGAAAGCAATCAATTATGTCAGCCAGGAGGTTCTTTGAGGGGGATCATGCGTTATTTGTCTCTGGTTGCAATTGTTAAAAATGTCAATGGAAATGTATTTCTGCCTTCTACTCGATTTGCCTATGTGTGTATATGATGCTGGAAAGTGAATAAATCCCAATAGCATGGGCAGACATTGAGTTTTCTTTTTGTTTGTTTGTTGTACTGACAACCCTCCCCTGACCCCTGTTCTGTTCCTCTTGCCAGCCTGGTTTGGCCGGTGCCCTGCTCCATTCGTTAGATACCTGTATTCCCGTAAGACTGGTAAGTCACAGTCTGATAAGACCCCACACACTGTCAATGCTTTGTGAGTTTGCGAATCACAACGTTTTAAGGCACATGGTGGGCCATCGTACAGCAGATACATCAGGCCTTAAAGGGGAAGTCCACCCATTTTCAACATTCTAATATGTCATTAGTATACACTAGAGGTGCTGGGTGGACATGATAAAAAAGTTCCCCCATTCTGCGTTCCCAAGAAATGGAGGTCTGAAGAAAACCACTAACATGGTGAAATATCTTGACATCATCAAGATGTATTTTCACCATGTTAATGGATTTCTTAAGATGCTTACTTTTTTCTGAGAGCGTACAAATGGAACCAAATGAACCCGGTAGGGTTCATTTGGTTGCATTTGTACGCTCTCAGAAAAAAATGTTGAAAATGGGTGGAATTCCCCTTTAAGTTCCATGCAACTGTAGCTCATGCATGCAAGAGTGTGAAGCCTTTGTGGTGTGCCCTGTGGATAAAACCTTGGCCAGAATGATAAATGTTATGCCCAATAGGTTCAATTATTTAAGGTCTTCAATTTGAGATACCCTAAAAGACCATTCCAGGGCCATCTTTAACTGGTGGTAATAAGAGTAAATCTCAATTCAGCCTTAGGTACGGTTACAGTTATAAGAATAACCTCTCAGTTTGGTAATGTTAAAGTCTTGAGTGGAATACCATAGGGCATTGTACTGTGTGTGTGTGTGTGTGTGTGTGTGTGTGCGTGTGTGTGTGCGTGTGCGTGTGCGTGCGCGCGTGTGCAGATTCATTTTCTGTTTGGATTTATACAAAGAATGTGTGTTAAGGAGCGTCATTTTCTGCTTTATATAAAGATCTGTGTTAAAGTGAATAAACCCCAGCAGACATTACACAGTGCAGTATGGCTTATGTGATCCATTGGAGAGAAAAAAACACCCTTCAACGTACTTTGGGGAAAATTCGGAAAAACTACTAATCATAGTGGCAGGTTTGTTAGAAAGTTCTTTGTAGCAGAAGACAAATAGACATTACCTAAGCTAAAGAGTCGTGTGATATGGAAATTAGAAAGGATAACGAGTGTATCTGTCATTGCATGCACGTGCGCAAACACAACTGTCTGCCTTTTCATGCGTGTGAAAGTACATTGTGTATGTATCTATGAATGTGTGGGTGCATCGGCATACAAAAATGGGATTTCATAATTAGTCTATCATAGATAATAGCTGGTATTCATCGCTTCTGTTGGAAGTCAGCAGTTTTCTGCAAGACTTGAAAGATAAAAAATGGTAACCCGGCCTCTGCTCCATGTAGACAAAGGTTAAAAGGCTCTACTTAACTCCTGATGGCTCTTTTCAACCCAAAACTAACGGGGCGTGAAGTGTTACTTTAGGATGACCTACACCTCCAATTAAAGTTTTTTTTTAGGTGTCACCATTGCTGTCCGTGCACGTGAACCTGTGCCAGTTGTTTCCAGGAGAAGACTGTTAATTAGACTCTGCCCGTGACTGCTGGCACCAATCTCCCACGGTCATTCATCTCGTTCTCCTGCGCTCCCTTGTCTTGAATAATTTATCTGCTTTAATGGAGGCCTGCTCTCATCACAGTTGCTCCTGTGGAATTAATTATGACAGATTAAACATGATCAATGAATTTAGCCCTATCGCTTGGTCTGCTGCCCGTGCGTGCGTGTCTCTGTGTGTGTATCTGTTTGTAATTCATTACGGCAGCAGTCAAAAATGATCGATATATTTTGTCAGCATCCATCATCACATGGCCTTGACCTTTTTTAATAGCCATTGATCTGTTTGCCATGCATTAATATTTATCCTGAACGCCCACCTTCCCTGATTCTGTACTAATGCTCACTCTGACACATATACACACATGTGAGCAAGGGCAGCGTCGGACCACATTGCTCATCATCTGCTTAATTACACAGTATAGTCCAAATGTCTGAAACAAACAACTGCTTACCCTTCATAGAGTAGTCAATTCTTCTTTCAGTTATGTCACTATTGACCACCAGATGGCAGTGTTGACTAAAGACAATTATATGCCAGAATTATTGACAGAACTGGATACTAGGAATTTAGGTTGGTGTATTTAAAACAAGCAGATTTGTTTTAATGTAAAATAAATGATACAAAATGTATATATATATATATATATATATATATATATATATATATATATATATATATATATATATATATATATATATATATATATATATATATATATATATATAAATAAAATTAGTTATTATCTATTTACACATGGCAGTAGTTTACCTGGCTTCTGTAATTCAGTACAATGTCACACAGAATAGCTACAAATATCTACAGATTTAGTTTAGTTGGAAATATTTAGACGAGGTTGTGTGGACAACTCAAGCACATAACATCACTGATCCCATTATTAAAGGTATGGGAAGTGATTTCACTTTTGTCAGATATCACCCCCTCAAAAAAATCTGTTAAAATACTCTATTATAAGGTGTGCAGACCATATATGGAGTTTCCCCCTCCCCCACGTTAGCAGAGTAGCTGATAAAAGTTCCCCAGGTGGAGGGTGAATTCTCCTCCAATCAGGATCGAGCAGCAGGTTCACATAGTGTAGCTACTCTTGGGTGCCCCTAGTGCACCAGGCTGGTACTACACAATGAATTTCAAATCACTTACCCTACCTTTAAAGTACAGTAGTGAGTTAAAAAACACATCTAATTCAAATATTGCTAGCATGCTGACTTGATCTCAAACTATTCAAAATCATGAATAGAAAAAAAAAACTACAGTAAAATGTAACCATATAAAATGATGAAGGTGAGTGTCTTGCAGAATCGGCGTTGTAATGTAAGCTACACGGGGAGTTCATGTCTTTGGCAGAGTGAAGGAGCAAGACTCGGAGGGAGAAAGAGAGCACGGGTCAGACCCTCCACGTTTCTCCCTCCTGAAAGCTGCGAGCGCCTGAGGTGTTATCCATCCCATTAGCCAGCCTCCTACTCTGACCCACTTGTGAGAGTCTACTCCAGTAGTACCACACAAGCTTCATTAGCAACCAGCCCGTACAGGGACAGCTTTTCATCGGCCCTGCTGCCGGGTGCCGGCCTTCCAGTTCTGATGGGGCGGGGACTGTTTGCGTTCTTCTGAGCTAACTGCTTTGTCGTGCAGAATTCTGCATGCCCACCAGGAAAGACGTTGCGCCTCACAGGAGTGTGTAACATGTTGACTCCATGCGCTTCAACACGGCATGTGTCCACTCCCACAAGGTGCGTGCCTTTCCCTGTGGGCATGTAAAATTTGGCACCACAAATAAGACCTTGTATTCTGATTGGCAGCAACTTGGGTTGCTTCCCAGCTAGCCAAGGCATACTTAGCTCCCATTCAGCTCCCCCTGACCTATTTGTAGACTATTTAGCATTTTCAGCCATTTGTAGCAGGCCTGTTCCTCCTGTCTGACTCCTGTCTTACTCACTGGGCACGTACGTTTGTCCGGGACTGTGTCTAGGTTCCCTTAGCTCTTGTTCCCTCACTATGCCTGACTGTCGAAGGAGGCAGTCGCATTCCTCATCTCTCTCCCTAACTACCTCCCCTCCCATCCCCCTCCGACCATGCCTGTGTCTCGTGTCCGCCGTCTGCGCTTCGACTCTGGGTGAACTCCTAGCCTGGCCACCGGTCCTCTCACTGCCTGCATCCTCGGAGAAAGCCTAACCTCAAGATTTGATTGATTGGTTGATCAGCGCTATTGACACCATTTTCTCCACCCGAAAGTCGAGAGCCGAGGGGCCGACATGCTACGCTCGTCTCGCCCGGGACAACAACAGCCCCTGTTGATCTGGGAAAGAACTGTCGGTGAGATTGGACATTTGCCCGTCTCGCCCGTGAGAACAACAGCCCCTGTGGATCTGGGAAAGACTGTCGGTGAGATGGAGATTAAACATTTGGATTATTAATGGTTATCGGATTCCTGGCGATTGGATTGGGCCTGGTTCTGGTATACTGGAAATTCGACGGGTCAAGTAGGAGCCCCCCCTGTACCCGCCATGCTGATTGGAATGGGGAGCGTTGTGGCTGAGAATTAAGGACGCTGAATGCCATCACAGTTGTCTCGCCAACCAACCCATAAGCTGATGACCGAAAAACTTAAGAGGGGGAGCAGCGAATTGGCTTTGCCCTCGATCTAAATTCTGATTCACGCAAATTGTGATTTGACCCCCCTGCTTCAAAACCCCTCTTATGGAATTGAGAATGCAACCAGCGAGGGACAACGGCGTGGCCATGCTTTGGACAACTCGGAGTCTCGCTACCCCCCCCCTCCCTCCCTCCCCGCACACCTGTGGATCGAGCCTTCTCCTTGGAGCCGCTCTATCTCACAGTAACATAAACACTGACACTTTCACACGGCTTTGTGCCCGGAGGATTGGACTGTGAAACAGACTCTCGCTTTCCACCGTAGAGTAGACAGACAATCTTAAAAGGCCTTGAGCGTGGACTGATAACTACACATGCTGCCTCTACCCCCTCCCTCCCCCCTCTGCTTGTAACTTGTCTGTCTAATGAGGTTGTTTTTGGAATGCCATGTACCTGTTATGACCTAAATCAAGGCCTATGACATGAATATTGTGTTCTTTTTTGAAATCTCTCCCCTGTGTTCTCCTTCCCCCCCCCCCCCCCCCACCCCGCCCAGCCTGTATGATGTTGGCGCTGCACTGCTTGGCGACACGCTCAGTACAGTCTGGGTATCCCCCCATATGAGCAAGACAAATTCCAATTCAACTTGTTGAAATGGCTAATAAAAGAAACCTTGAACCTTGAATCCCTCACTATGCCTGACTGTTGAGGGAACATACAGTAAAGCTGAGAGAACATAGACATAACCACCATCCGACGTACTAACGGTCCGACACGCAGAGATTAAAGTCTACAATTTGGGGCATACTGAAATACCCTGAAGACTAGTCATGAATGAATGTGTACCACTGCACTAGCAGTATGTAAAGAACCTTGGATAAAGGTGCTATATAAAAGCTGTATTTTCCGTTTAAGACATGCATTGCCATTTAGACTTTTGGTGTCGTGTTAACAATGTGGACGAGAGGTACGCTGTAGAGGAGCGTCACCATGGAAACCAGAGACGCCAGTGGAAGAGGTGGATCCCGTCGGTGTCGCCTGCTTTCTTAACTATGTTGGGTTTCTGTTGCAACTGCGACGGAGGACGGACCACGCCTACTGCTCTCGTTGTGTCCAAGGCCTAGAGATGGAAACTTAAATTCCCTAATGTTATTCAGCAGCACTGTGAAACTGTCATTCGGAGGATCACCAAGGAGTTAGTCCACTATGTCCAACTCATCATCCAAGCCATGGTTATCTCCAGGCTGTACTGCAATCCCTCCTTGCTGGTCTGACAGCATGTGCTGTAAAACACCTAAAACAGATCCAAATGCTGTGGCATGTATTCAATCTCCAAACATGTTCATGTCTCTCCCTTCTGCTGCTTCTGGTTGCTGCCTGCATCCACTTCCAAGGTAAATCAAGGACATGGCATCCACTTACTTACCTTCAGACACGCTCCACTCCTACACCCCTTCACGGACACGTACAGGTCAGCTAAAACGAGACGTCTGTCTTTCCTGTCCGTACGACACTGGCCATTGCTCCAAGTGTCCTAGACTTGTGAGAGTTTCTTCCTTCTGGCTACTGAGTTACCTTCACAGTCAGTAGGAGGTCATTTGAACATCACATTCAGGAAAACTCCTTTACCTCGGCCCCAAGCACTACTCATTCCTTGCATCACTTCTTTTTTTTCATGCTAGTTATACCATATTGTTGGCTGGTTGTTCACCTGTTCTGCATCTTGTATAGATACAGATACACATACAGTACTGTTTGCTTGGCCACAGAAACATAGTATGCTGTTTAGATAATGTGTAGTGGCACATTATTTTGAAGGCGCGTGGAAGCACTAAAGAGTGGAGTGACAGACAACTATCTTTTCTTTCACTTGAAACATAAATGTACCCACGATCATCGGTTCTTCAGTTATGGGCTCGTCGAATTTTTGAGATTTTTGAGATTTTTACAAATGAGTTTACCGTATTTTCCGCACTATAAGGCGCACCGGATTATAAGGCGCACCTTTTAAAACTGTTTTCATATATAAGGCGCACTGGATTATAAGGCGTAGAGAATAGAAGCTACTACAGTTAACACAGAATAGAAGCACCTGCATTCAAACAATCCATATATAAGGCGCACTGGATTATAAGGCGCAGTGTGGATTTTTGAGAAAATTAAAGGCTTTTAGGTGCACCTTATAGTCCGGAAAATACGGTACACCGAGGTAAATTTGTCTTCTCTGTACTACTGTACATTTACTGTTTTAATAGATTTTTTGGGGCTTTTTGCGCAAAGACAGGAAAGCAAAGACAGGGACAGAGAGAAGGGGAGAGACGTGCAGCCAAAGTTGTTGTGAATGGGACTCGAAACACATGACAAAGCCTATACCGTGGTATGTGCCTGGACCACTCACTTGGCCAGCAGACGCCCCTCTACTATTAATCCGACAACAGTTATACCCTTGTTTGTTGTTTGTTTATTAGTAGGGATCTCCATGCCACTTGATTTAATTTGATCTACACTTAGTAAGTCACTCTGATAAAGAATGTCTGCTGAATGCCTGAGCTGTAAATTGCCTGTGTGTGTGTGTGTGTGTGTGTGTGTGTGTGTGTGTGTGTGTGTGTGTGTGTGTGTGTGTGTGTGTGTGTGTGTGTGTGTGTGTGTGTGTGTGTGTGTGAGAGAGAGAGAGAGAACGTGGGCTTCTATTACTGTGTTGATGTTGATTTTATTGCAATGAATCCCGCTCCACAACCCTTCTCGCCTTACAATGCAATTCCTTTCCTGAACTCTCCCTCTCTCTCATGGCCTATCACACACAGCATATGAAATTACAAACAGCACTCAATCAATACCAGAATCTCAATGTAATGTTGGGGGGATTTATCAGATTCGTTTATGTGAAAGCAGAGTAGAGAACTATACAATCCCCATGAGGGCAGCCCTCCCTCCCATCACATTCGTCTTAAAGGCTCGGTGATCCATATTTATTACGAGTTGCCGTTATGAATGTAATCAACAGACACGATTATTGATCGCACACTATTGGCTTCCATGCACGTGCTTCTATGGGTCTTAATTCTGAGGCCCTCAGCCATGCAATTGTAAAAAGGTGTTATGAGGAAGACTCTGCCACAGCTGGAATCTGTTCTACTTTAGAGTCAACTCACAGAGACCGACTCTGTCATACTTATCAGACAGTAACCCAGTACAGATGCCCACTTTTCAACATTCATCGCTCTTACATTCCGTCTTGGGTGTAAATGAATATCTCGGAACGCATGCAGTGAAAACGGAGACTACAGCAGCCTATATGATCTATTGAGTCTTTACATAATGGTAATGGCTGCCATATTGTAGTCTTGAGCACTACAGTATGCTGACCCACTTACTCAAGGTTAAGCATGCACCTTCAATGCATAGGCCTGCACGCACATTTCTCCATTTATTTTGAATGTAATTCTGACTGGAAGCCACAATATCTTGGCCTGCTTTCCAGCCCATGTTTTCCCTGTTGTGACTCCTGGCCTTGCCTGCTGGCTGTGTCCTTTCTCTTGAGCTCCTCCCTCCCTCCTCTCTGCTCTGTGGACATTGATTGAGAGACTAGTTCCACCTGGGTTTGCCCATCGGTGAGTGTTTGTGTTAATTGAGACTGTGGGCATTTAGTGATCCACTCGTAATTTCAACGGTGCATTAGTCTGACAATGTGGCTTTGCGGTGCTGTTGGGGTTAGGCATAGGGGTTAGTAATGGGGCGAGTCGGACCAAGTAATGACGCTGATCAGGATATTCATGGGTCTGAGTGTTTGCTAGAATTGACTGCTTGTTTGTCAATGTTTCCTGGGAGTTTGTTCTTGTTTGTGTGGCTACTAGGTACCCACTGTGCAAAGGCGTACTTATTTTTTTGGTTTTGGTAAGAAAAGTTAGTGTTTTCTTGTGTGTTCCTGTATTTTGCGACCATTCCTTTTTCCTCCTGACACATACTGTACTGTAGTCCACATTCAAACAATGACACTTGGGGGGGGGGGGGAAGTCCACAAAGCATGTCTTCGACCCTACCTTTGGCACGCAGCCATGACAAATACTTTAGATCAGGGGTTTTCAACCAGTGGTCCGGGGACCACCAGTGGTCCCTGAGAGCATTCCAGGTGGTCCCCTGCTAAGTTGGTTTACCAGATGTAACTCTAGTGAAAGTAAAAATGAAACCAAATGGACCCTTGCGGGTCCATGGTTTTATTTTTACACTCTCAAGAGTTAAAATATTCATCATCTGAATCGGCCATTTTGGAATGTATGTTTTGCTTTAGATTTGGGGTCTGTGGGGCTAAAATATCCTCAAATGGTGGTCCATGGCTCAAATTCTGAATAAATGGTGGTCCCTGAGATGAAAAAGGTTGAAAACCCCTGCTTTAGATGTTTAGCTGATACTGCCATTCACAATGACTATTAGGTTTAGGGGCGGCTTGGTCAGACTGTAGGCAGCTAAAATGATGTGAGTTCCCTCTCTACAGTCTCTGAGGTTCCCACAGCTGGGTCTACTCTGCCAATCACAGCATGAGGCCGGTGGCAGTCTCTCTTATCGTGTTGCTCTCCCCACGGAGGCTTTGGAAACCTGCAGGCAGGCGTGCTTTTTGAGGAAGTGCTCCATAGTGTGGCACTGGCCATGGAAGGTACTAAGGAAATGGCCTTTTATTCCCCTCAGCTAAATGTGATTTACTGTTCTTCCTTAAAACAGTGGCACTCCTGTGAGAGATGGTGCTGTTTCCATAGCGGATCCCAAGGGCATTTAGATAGATCATGCTGGAGAGTAATCAGACATTGAACATGGCTGGAGAAAAGCCAAGAGTGAAGGTAGAGAGAGCTGAAACCAAAGCTGTTATTCTTACATGCCGCGTTAACGATCGTCCTCCAGACAAGACGGAACCACTACAAGGTGTTAAAAGCAATACGTTCTTATTGAATCTTGTCTTGTCCGGTTTGAAATCATTTCCTAAGTTGGCGCCTGAACGAGTGGCAAACCTGTTTCAGGTGCTTATCTTAAACCAGTCATGATCTATTTGAAATAGAAGAGTATGATGGTATTCGTTACTTCTGGACACCGCAGAATGCAACATCCCGGGGGAGAATTGAACTTGCTTAAGAGTGTACAATTACAATACCGGTATACTTTATGTCGGCATATTTTCATTATTATAACAAATCATTCAATATACAGGATCAGTTGTATATTAAATGAATAATAAATATATAAGGGACATCAATTATCAAAGGGTCACTGAAGTCAGTTTCTGCTATAGTATAAAATATCAGTCAGACTACAGCTACAGTGTAAATATAACTAAACCACTTTTCAGTAGGCTCTACCGGTGTTCTTTTTAGGTGGATTAAAAATATACAACGCTGGATGGTCGAATTGTGGGCCTGTGTGAGAAAACATTAAATCCTCAAAGTTTTGTACAATTATGAGAGTCTTAATTGCCAATTACTTTATTTTGTAATCCTAAAATAACTTAATGGGTTCATTTAATGGGGCTCAGTGAGCGTGATGAAATATGTTAATTGGATTTTCTCCTATAAGGGGAGCAAAAATCAAGGTGTGCTTAGCAGGCACGGTAGATAATTCATATCATGGCATTGTTTCAAAACGGTGAAGACATCTCTACTGGTCTTCTATCCTACCACATAGTTTACCACCTTAAACATAAAGAGAATGATATGCCAGCAATCCGATTCTAACGTCCAGGAACTTCCTATATTTTATTCAAACTACTCTTCCCACTCCTTTTTTGCCAGAAAAAAATCTTACGAATTCAGCCAGCTTGAATTGAATTGTCCCATTGATTTTAAGATGTGAAAGAGATGACCCAACGTTTGGCACACTACTATCGGGAATGGTGTGCTTCTGTATTGTACCTGTATCAGTGAGGGACAAATAAAACCTCTTTTATCTTGTGAGAGCAACAAAGGGTTGTGTAGTTGCTTTGTATCATTTATGATCTTCTGTGAAAGTGGTGGTATTAGGGCTTGTTTGTGTGTGCCCTGGCAGCGACTTTCTGCTATCTGCTGGCTTATTGTGGTGGGCCAGTCTGGGCCAAATTTGTTCAAGAATGACCAGGCTGAATTTCTGTCCTTGTCCAGACCTGTTGCTGAGAGATATCTTGAATAATAATAATAATGTACAACATAATATAAACACTGTATAAGACAGCAGACAAGGCATATAGAGTTGAAACGTGTCTGTCTACGCACTTTACATGCTATACTGGGGAAACTCCCCCCATGAGCAGAAACGGCCTGCTCTCTCGTCATGCTTTGGTGGAAGCAAGAGTCAGTTTGGGTCTCTCCCCAGGTTGTCAGAGGGAGAGTAGTGCCCAGGATTACAGTTTAGGGGGCAGCAATTTGCACCGGGTGTAAAATGGGTTACAAAATTGCTTGATTCGTCAATCAAGGATGTGAGCGTTGGCACATTTTGTGTTGAGGATCCCACATTTCAATTCAGTGATGTGTAACCTGTCAGTCGAGACCACCTAAACCGAGACCAAGACAAGACCAAGACAACCAAGGACTTGATCGAGACGAGATCGAGACGAGACTAGCACCTAGAGCACTGGTGTCAAACATACGGCCCGCGGGCCGGATCCGGCCCGCGCAATGATTCAATCCGGCCCCAGGCCTGTAGAGCAAAATTGTCTGAGTCTATCAAAAAAAAAAGTAAGTCTCTAGCACGTTCCTGTCAAAAGTTATGATCGTTTAAAGAAATGCTTCCAAGTTATCTTCTCTGAGCACTAGTCCGGTAGCAGTAACCTGAGTCCGCCAGATGGGGCAGCAGAGAGAGGAGTATTCCCTCCTCCTCTCTCTGCTGCCCCATCTGGCGGACTCAGGTTACTTCACCAGTATGAGGGTCTATGAGGGATTATTCAGATCACAGTTTGGCTATTTAAATATACCGTATTGGCCTGAATATAAGACTATGATTTTTTCCCAATGGAAATATCCCAAAAATGGAGTCGGCTTATATTCAGGGACTATACTAGTTGACATTCAATGTTCTTTTTTCTGTAAATGGCTTTTGAAAAATGGGGGTCGTCTTATAACCGAGTCGTCTTATATTCGGGACAATACGGTAATAATATGGGTAATAATAATAATAATAATAATTCAATAAAGAGTTAAAAAATATATGAAGCATTAGTTATTGTTATTCATTCATTATTTTTGAATGTTCGATGATCCATCACTTCAATAAAAAGCAGGTCTGCATAAAACCATGGGTTTTGTAGCCATTTACAAATTTCAGCTAAGAAACTATTTGAAATTTGAATTTTTTCTATTTTTGAATGGTTTATTGGCACACTGTAAATAAAGTACCTCTCATAGCAAATGTCTTAATAAAGGCTACAAGTATACAGTAAAACCAATAATGAAAGTCATTAATAGCTATTAATAATAATTAATGTGGCACCGTGGCGTGACTGGCATCGCGGTGCTCCGGCCCCCATGAAGTCATGTTAAGTCCAATGCGGCCCCCACCCCAAAATGAGTTTGACACCCCTGACCTAGAGGGTCGAGACCAAGACGAGACCAAGACACCCACAGACTTGATCGAGACGAGATCGAGACGAGACTAGCACCTAGAGGGTCGAGACCAAGACAAGACCAAGACCTAGAGGGGTCGAGAGCAAGACAAGACCAAGACCAAGAGTGGTCAAGGCCGAGGCCAAGACCTAGAGAGGTCGAGACAAGACCAAAACCAAGACATCTTTTTTTTTCTTATTTGTACAGAAGACAATCTAACTTTGTAGGCTAGGCCACGATGTTTTTAACTGAATTAGCAACTAATTACACCTCAATGGTAAAACTAGACAAAACAAAAATGAATGAGTAGGCATAATGAACCATCGCCTTACAGACAAGAACAATGAACCTACTCTCCCTTATAATGACCCACTATTATTCTATTGTAATGTGCTACTTTAATGACTGAAACAATTGCTTATGATAATTCAATTGCACATAACCTTCTCCCACACAACTTTAGTGTTAATGCACATTTAACATCATTATTACAATATCAGTAGTACTGTAGGTATAGGCTACAGTAGCCTATAATTAGTAGGCTTAACCATTATAATACATTTACAAAATGAAACAACTATATGTTAGCAGTGTGGTTCCAAATCCTGCTGGATCCCACTTTGAGATTAAATGGACTCTTATATAGGCCCATAGGTCTGCAAATCCTAGTGTACAAATGGAATCAAATGGACCAGGCAATTAGTAGCCTACGCTTTGATTTAAATTAATATTTTGGGGTCTCACAGATAGAGGAATGCCATGGTCACAGGGGTCCTCGAAATTAAACTAGTTGAGGATTTACCATTTATTTGCCACACACGATTAACCTAGCCTACCATAGATTACATAGTTGCAGTAGTAGGCTGTTATTTCAGTCAGTGGATTGTTATTTGGTTACAGTTCTGTCTGTCAAATATGTTTTAATGCAAAATTAAAATGTATGATAAACATACATAAGCATAAGATCTTTTTGATTTAATATTGAGTATATGAGGGCTTATAGCTCCAGTGGCTTAATTGATGATGGGCATCACGTAGCCTAATTAGTTCAGAACAGAACAGCTGTGTATGAAATCCCCTGACAGACAGCGCATCGAGTGTGGACATTTAGCCCTTCTATTGTGTGATAAACGCATATTATAAACGCATGCCTTATATGGCAAATGAAAATATCCTTGGATATACTTGGACCACAGTTGGAATTATTGCAATCGGGTGAGCATGGCCTGAGAGTTTTTAGATTCAAATCTCAAAAGATCTCAGCGGAGTTTCCCAAAGGTAAGAGCATAGCAGAGCAGTATAGCGCCAACTCCGTTCTCTTTAAGTGGCCAGTCCAAGGGCTGCTCTTCTACATAGACTTCTATTGAGGATCGGGACAACATGCTGCACAAACCGCTCTCAAGCGCTACGTTTCTGACGCCTCAATGTCGCAGCTTTGACACCAGATGTCTTTGTACGTCTGCCTAATAAAAGTCTACGCTGCGCTCTTTTTTTTCTCCGATCAAACTAAAGTGACATAATAGTGTGGTTTGATATGTCAAAAAAAAACAGCTCCCGTAGGAATTTTGTGCTAAAATTGATTTTTTTGCAGATTTTGGTTCTATAGGGTCCAAACTATGGAAAAATGAGGGGGTGCAAATTTTCCCGCCCCCCGCCCCCTTTCTGGGGGGGTCATCTATTCGGGACCTCCCAGAACAGTATGCTAGCCAGTTAATGTCCAATTTTCACAATATTAGAATTGTTTTATATATTTTAAATCATTCTGAGATGATTTCTTAAACTTCTAAAGTGATCAGAAGAATGTTTTCTGACTTTTGGTAGGGGTGTTTCCTCACTTGGGACCTCCTGGACTGACCATTTTAATGAGATAATTACCATATTTAACTAAATACGCGAATTAACTAAATAATTATGTGAAATACAAAAATATGCATTGCAGAAATGGATTCTACAGGAAAAAATACATAAGGATCAACTGAGAAAAAATGGTATAACCTTTTATGAATTTAATATTATTTTTAAATGCACAAGTACTTTAATTGACACATATGCATGCATGCATATAACAGGGGGAATTATATAACTATAAACTATTCAATAAAATGCTTTTTACCAAGCTTTTCACAGTTGATCCTTATGTACTGTATGTTTTCCTGTAGAATTTATTTCTACAATGCACATTTTTGTATTATGTATAATTAATTAGATAATTAGCACATTCTACACATGGGCGGAAATAACAGGGAAACCCCTATAACAAAATGATGAAAGGCTCTATCAAACTTTTCTTAGTTGATCATTATGTATTTTGCCATGTAAAATCCATTTCTGCAATGTGCATTTTTGTATTGTGCATACTTGTCCATACTGAGATTCGACACATGGGTGGAAACAACAGGGAAAACCCTAACAAATTGATAAAGGGCATTGCCAAACCTTTCTCAGTTGATTGTTATGTATTTCTCCCCTGTGCATTTTTGTATTGTGTATAATTGATGATAATTAGCATATTTGATACAGAAATAACAGGGAAACGCCTCACAAATATGGGGCAATGTTTTCAGACTGGTGGGTAGATGCAGGAGCAATCCCAGAGGTATCCATGTACAAGCTACAGAAGCCTGTCACTACTGTGCAATGAGGCCTTCACTAAGTCCCTCCCCAATCAGTCCTTGTCCAATAGGCATGTTAGTAGAGGAAAGCTTGACCTGCATAGCAACAGTTGCTATTTGGATTGGCATTGGACAGAGACTAAACCCCACCTCAAAGGGTGCAGTTTTGAGAAGGGCTCATTAGACTGTACAGACAGTCATTTGAGGCATTGTTAAGATACAGAATCCAGGCCAAGAGATGTATCACTTCTTTGGAGCAGATTTCAGGCATTCATTGGAATTCTGACAACAATTCAAACGTCCTTCAGCTGGTCTTACTCTAGTGCCATGCTATCCTGGTGGCCAATGTAGTGTAAGATACAATACTGTACTGTATATGCAGTATGGTATACATCTCACTATGTTACAGTACATTATGTTACATTACACTACAGTAAGGTACAGTACAGCCTGCTGCAGTACAGTACAATACAGTAAGGTACAGAACAGTCTGCAGCAGTCAAGCATGATACAGTACAGCATTATACAGTATATTACAGTACAGTACAGTGTACTAGTACAGTTCATTAGAGTATTGTACACTACGTATAGAGTATTGTACACTACACTGGCCACCTGGATGACTAGAGTGAGACCAGCCAAAGCCATTCGAATTCTAGTCTTGATAACATGTGTTACATCTCCCATCATCTGGATTCTGTATCTTAACAATTCCTCAAATTACTGTATGTGCAGTAGAGGTGGGAAACCCGACCGAAACCCGACCCGGCCCGTCGGGTACCCGACGGGCCGGGTAGGGTAGGGCTCATTTGCTTAATTGGTGGTCGGGTTTTCGGACGGGTTCGGGCTTGGGCTGAATAATATATATATATATATATATTATTTTACAACTTTAATTTTATTTAACAACTTTAATATTATCAATGTATTAAAAACATAGCTGTTTTTATTTATAAATGATATAATAATAATTATTATTATAATAATTAACAAAACGAAAAACGAAGGGAAGAAAAGTGTGCTATCATTTTAATAATTAAAGTTTTTTTTTTTTAGGTGAAAAAGGGTTGTCGGGTTTTCGGGCCGGGCTGCGCATATATTTTAATAATAATGGTCGGGCTAGGGCCTGGCTGGCCCTAGCCCGACCTACCCGAGGGTAGGGTCGGGCTGAAAAAAGTCGGCCCGACCCCAGCTCTAATGTGCAGTCTAATTGCACAGAAGTAGTGACAGCATTCTACAGCTACACATGATCTCTCTCTCTGTGATCACTCCTGCATCTACCCACCAGTCTGAGACCATTGCCCCATATTTTTGTTAGGGTTTCCCCTGTTATTTCTGTATCAAATATGCTAATTATCATTAATTACACACAATACAATGCATGTACAGAAATAGATTCTACAGGACAAAATACATAACAATCAACTGAGAAATGTTTGGCAATGCACTTTAACAATTTGTTATAGGGTTTTCCCTGTTGTTTCCGCCCATGTGTCAAAAATGTTAATTATCTCATTAAGTATGCACAATAAAAAGATGTACACTGCAGAAATGGATCTTACATGGCAAAATTCATAATGATCAGCTAAGAAAAGTTTGATAGAGCCTTTCATCATTTTTGTTATAGGGGTTTCCCTGTTATTTCCACCCATGTGTAAAATATGCTAATTATATAATTAATTATACAGAATACAAAAAATTGCATTGCAGAAATAAATTCTACAGGAAAACATACATAAGGATCAACTGTGAAAAGCTTGGTAAAAAGCATTTTATTGAATAGTTTATAGTTATATAATTTTCCCTGTTATATGCACATGTGTCAATTAAAGTACTTGTGCATATAAAAATATAATAATTAATTCATAAAAGGCTATACCAAACTTTTCTCAGCTGATCCTCATGTATTTCCCCCTGTAGAATCCATTTCTGCAATGTATATTTTGTATTTCACATAATTATTTAGTTAATTCGCGAATTTATTCAAATATGGTAATTATCTCATTAAAATGGTCAGTCCGGGAGGTCCCAAGTGAGGAAACACCCCTATCAAAAGTCAGAAAACATTCTTCTGATCACTTTAGAAGTTTAAGAAATCATCTCAGAATGATTTAAAATATATAAAACAATTCTAATATTGTGAAAATTGGACGTTAACTGGCTAGCATACTGTTCTGGGAGGTCCCGAATAGATGACCCCCCCAGAAAGGGGGCGGGGGGCGGGAAAAATTTGCACCCCCCTCATTTTTCCATAGTTTGGACCCTATAGAACCAAGATCTGCAAAAAAATCAATTTTAGCACAAAAATCCTACGGAAATACATATCACACCACACTATAAGCTCATCTCCTTCACCAATGCAATACTGTTGAACGCAGCAGCATGACAAAAGTTACTAAGTAATATTAGTAGAACATATTAATAATAACACAATAGGCAAATAGGGTGGACGTTTGGACCATTTGATTTCTTTTGCTCAATGCTCATTCAATGTTAAATGAACGATAGCCTTTTCTTCGAGCATCACCTTTCTATATCCCCCGTAAACTCCTTTTTTGATGGACTGAAGATGAATATCAATAGATTTTGGCTCAAGTCTACACAACTAGAAGATGGACAAAAGCAAAAGAAATATTTAGTTTTGGGGTCTGTGGGGCTAAAATGACCTCAAATGGTGGTCCGTGGCTCAAATAGTGAATAGCCTAAATAGTGGTCCCTGGTATCAGAAAGGTTGAAAACCCTTGGAACAGACGTCTGCCTCATTGTCTCATCCACGCTTATATTCTCTCTGTAGTTGTGTTCTGTGTTCTGTGTTCTGCCAGTGAGCAGCAGCAACACGTAGGCTTCTCCAGAGCCATCTAGAAGAGTTGCGACATTGAGTGGGACAGAAAACAGAGCACTTTGAAGTTGCAAATAGATTGTTTTCTCAGCAAATCAGCCATTTTTTTTTTTTAAATATTTTTTTAGCCCACGATTTTGCAACCCATTTTTTCACCCAGTGCCAATTCCTAATGTGATCCTGGGCTCTACACACCCTCCACCAACCTGGGGAGGCAGCGGACTGGCCTCATGCTTCCTTCAATGCATGAGGAGTCCAAGCTGCCTTCTTTTCACCTGACCGGGGGAGTTTCCCTGGTTGGACGTAGCGCGTGGAAGGAACACGTTATTCCAACCAGTTCCTGTCCCCTCCATCAGGCGCCCCGGCTGGCCAGGGGGAGGCAGTTTAGAGTCCAGGATTACAGCATGTTTTTGTGAGGGTATCTACCCTAGGGAACACGGGGAGAACATGCAAACTCCACACAGAAAGGCCCTTTCGCCAACCCCGCCTCGGTATGGGCACTGATGACGTGGAGGAGCAGACACGCCGCCAGCACCCACAGCAGCGCCCCTAGCGGGAATCGAACCCAGGACCTTCTAGCTGTGAGGCGACAGCACTAACCACTGTGCCACCGTGCCCCCTGCAAATAGATTGTTTTCAACGAGGGCAGCGGCCATTAGACCTTTCCATGGGGGTGAACGGAGATGTCGTAACTCTGTCTATACTCTAAGGCTCTGAGCTCTGCGCAGCAGCTGTCTTTATGAATGCGTCCTCGCTCCACACAATTAACTTTTCCTTCGCATTGTCTCGTCTCGGGAGGTCTCGTTGGCGAAGGAGACCCGAGACATAGACTCCAAGGTCGGGACAAGATCGAGACAAAATTATTCGAGACCAAGACGAGACCACGAGACCAATGAAGTGGAGAGCCGCGAGGTCGAGACAAGATCAAGACAATTGATTGGCGAGAACGAGACAAGACGAAAATGACGAAAAACGTTCTCAAGATCGATCTCGAGACGAGACAATGTCTCGAGAACTACAACACTAAATTCAGTGCTGTGTAACCTGACAGGTGAGGTTACACACACACAGAGCAGATTTGAGAATTTAGCAACCAGCAACCTCCCCCCAACCCCCCGCTGAACGGTGACACTTTGATGAAACAATGCTCTTCCGCACACCTATCTTCAAGGGCAAAAATATGTTTTCTAACAGCGTTTTCTAGTAGTTTTCTGTTAGTTTGTCCAGCTATGAAAGTGGATGTCTCACTCCACTTCTAACAAGGTCAGAGCTGTCAGGCAGGAGCGAGGCTGGCGTGGTGATATACTTAGGTCAGAAGGCAAAGCTATCCCTCTCACACACACACACACACACACACACACACACACACACACACACACACACACACACACACACACACACACACACACACACACACACACACACACACACACACACACACACACACAGGACGCACGTGTTGTGCGCACACACACAGTGTAGTGTGTGTTGGAGTAGAGTGGACTGGAGAGATGGAGGGAGGGACGGCGTGTGAGACAGAGAAATGAACAGAGATTGGGCCGGGGGTTTGGGGGGGTGGGGCTGAGGGGTGGGGTGTGTTGAGATTAAGTCAGACCAGGAAGGAGAAGTAGGAGCGAGGAGGAAGAGGCCAGCCATAGATAATGGAGAACTGGAGCAGAGAGAGAGAGAGAGAGAGGAGGAGGCTCACTGCCCTCGCCTAAAGCTGTGTTGATATGACAGCGTTCTGAAGCCTAATCTGGGGCCAACTCATTCCACTGATAAATGCTGTGGCTTCACCAGCCTTCACAATGAGGGATGCATGCAGTCTCAGTCTCTCTCTCTCTCTCTCTCTCTCTCTCTCTCTCTCTCTCTCTCTCCAACCCACCACTCTACATCTACCTTTGACTTTCCTTCACTTCGTCTCTGTGCCTTGAATTAGTTTAAATAAATAAATAATTAAAAGAGCCAATTAACTCCTTTCTTGCTACTACTGTAGGCTAATGCGTGCGCAATAACACCCCATGCTGTTCAAAGAGGACCTTTATCTTTGTGACATTCAGTGCGATTCAGCTGTACTTGGTATCAGCCTGTAGTGCTCGTGCGAAACCCTCAGATGTGCTGGTTATCGCCACCGTGTTTCACTGGATGTACTGCTAATGGGTAATAAATAAAACTAATTAAGTTTATGATAATGGCATGATAATTAGACAGTGATTAGTCACTTACCGCATGACCACTTTGGTATTTCAATGGAGTGGAGTGCAGCGATAGAAGCCGGCTAGCAAAAAATAAAAGAGAGTTAATCCTCAGAGGAAGATGGAGGGAGAGAGACATTATAGCAAGAAAATCCAAACCCACCCACCTGCATTCAGAGTTCTGTGCAGCTTATGGGCGACTGCTCAGTTTACGCCGCATACACACACACTCTCATCACTGTGCAATGCCCCATATCTATTGTAGGAAAAAAAATAACGAGGCAATCAATTAAGTTAACCATGCAATTAAGTTAATTAATTACTTGCATACGCGGGAGTTTCTTGGGGTTTGCACACAGTGGAACGCAGTACCAGACAGACCAATGATTGCTTTGGCGTGTCACTTATGCCATTTGTGGCTGAGAATGTGAAAGCCTGCGTACGTTCTGCTGGTTATACCTTCAAAAGACTAGGATGTGTGCTTCTGTACCACTTAGTTAGCACTCAGTGAGGGTGTTGTTGTCTGACAAGGAAAATGCTTTGCTAGTGTGTGGTTGAGTCTTACGCTGCTTGCTAAACACCAACTACATTGCTCAGAGACAGAGACTTAGAACAGTGCCGTTTCTAAGCAATTTAGAGCCCCAGTCAAGGGAAAATCTCCTGTGACGTCATACCTATCACAGGCACAGTAAAATGGCGCCGCCAAGGAATAAAATGAGCTATTTTTAAACACATACTGTATACAGTATGTGTTTTAAATGAATTCTATGAATTAAATTCTAGCTATAGAGGACAAGTATAATGCATTTATTCTATCCATATATGAGGCTTAATTATTAGCCTTTTAAAGCAGGTTGTGGTTGCTCCGGTGCCACCCCCCTTCCCCTCTTGACGCCCTAGGCAACTGCCTAGTCTGCCTAATGGCAAAAACGCCCCTCAGAGAGAGGGAACAACAGAATGGACATGTGTGTACACAATAGAAGTCTCATTCGTTCTTTGAAAACGCTCAAGTTCCATTGATGTCACACCGTTGGTGTGACTGTGATTTTACAGCAGGGATCAAACATTATACCACCCGCATTACGCATGTAGTAGTTTCTGGAGAGGGGGTCTTTTATTGCTCCAGTACACAGCCTTGATCTATGATCTAAGCTTGTTATGTCATCGGACTGTCACAGAATTCATTATGTTAAGATGTGCATGAATCCTGTCAGGAACCGTCAAATGTACCACATAAAGTAAGACAGTTATTCATAGCTTAACTGGCACACAGACATGCATACGCAGCCAGACTGCAGGTCCTTTCTGTTCTCGGTTTCATCTCTCAAGTGGTTTCATTGTAATTACTCTGTAATTTGTACAATATTACATGGTGCCACTGGGACGTACTGTGTTGTTCCTCTGGATGTGACTCCTGCTTGGTCAACTTCCCCTTTGAAAAGTGCTTTTTTCGTGATGCAATTAGACCACTTGTGAAGTCATGAGATGCACTTATGTTGTGTCTGAGATTCGGAGTATATAACACATAGAAAGAAGTGTAACTACTTAGAAAAATATGTTTTTCCGCAAATGAATGTTCAGACAAATAAGAAAATTGAGCAGAATGCAGAGGACGGATCCATCAGCCTTTGACCTGTCTATGTTTCCACTGCTGTACTCTTTGTAGTCTGTACTGCGGTGGCTGCCAGATGCAAAAGAGAAAAGTAGAGACCTTGCAAAGTAGCTATTAATATTTAACATTACTGAAAATTAAAAACAATTCTGAAACTCTTTTTTTCTCCCCTTATGGTGGAAATGGATTGCTGTTGCCGGCAGGTAGGCAGCACAGCAGTTAAGACTATAAGAGTCACAGGTACAGCTAAGTAAAATGCTGACATCATGCAGATCATTCACACTTGTGCGAAGCGAGGGGCACACTTATCATCATACATCATCACATTCCATAATAGCCAATCAAATCATCTGTGGAACACACAAACTTCTGAAGGGATAGTCATAACCAGTTTACAATGTATCATTGAGGCATTTAGCAGACACTCTTAATCCAGAGCGACTCACAATAAGGGGATATTTCACTTAAAAAAAAAAAAAAAACGTTTATGATTTTATTGTCTACTCAGCCTTATGTAGATATTTGGGTAGCACTTCAATCAGTATAATCATAATATGTATACTAGTTAAGCATTAGTACCAGGAGTACCCTTTCAGTCATGCTGTGGTCCACCTCCATGTCCTTGGTCTTACTAGCATTTAGCTGGTCAGCCAGAGGCGGTTTGCTTCGCTCCACTGCATAGTATCCTTCACCACGCTATCATGTTCAACAGTGTTGTATAACCTGAAATATACGCTGACCACAGTCTTCTGAGAATGTCTGTGGGTGACTTGGAGTCTTGGAATTGATTGTGGTGCCCTGGTCATACCAGAGTTCTCTTGCTTTTATGAATATGTTTCTGAATGAATCTACTATATCAGTGGTTTTCAACCAGTGGTCCGGGGACCCCCAGTGGCCCCTGAGAGGGTTCCAGGTGGTCCCCAGCTAAGTTAGTTAACCTGATGAAAAGTTGTTTAAACAGATCCAAATGTAACTTTTGAAAGCGTAAAAATAAAACCAAATGGACCCTTGCAGGACCATTTGGTTGCATGTTTACTCTCTCAAGAAATAGCCCTCCTCTGAATTAGCACCACTTAAGTTAAAATATATATATATATATTTTTAATAATTTTTATCCCACAATTTTGTAACCCATTTTTTCACCCAGTGCCAATTCCTAATGTGATCCTGGGCTCTACACACCCTCCGCCAACCTGGGGAGGCAGCAGACTGGGCTCATGCTTCCTTCAAGGCATGAGGAGTCGCGCCACCTTCTTTTCACCTGACAGGGGGGAGTTTCCCTGGTTGGACGTAGCGCGTGGAAGGAACACGTTATTCCAACCAGTTCCTGTCCCCTCCATCAGGCGCCCCGGCTGGCCAGGGGGAGGCGGTTTAGAGCCCAGGATTACTGCATGTTTTTGTGAGGGTATCTACCCTAGGGGACACGGGGAGAACATGCAAACTCCACACAGAAAGGCCCTTTCACCAACCCCACCTCGGGTATGGGCACTGATGACGCGGAGGAGCAGACACGCCGCCAGCACCCACAGCAGCGCCCCTAGCGGGAATCGAACCCAGGACCTTCTAGCTGTGAGGCGACAGCACTAACCACTGTTCCACCGTGCCCCCATTAAGTTAAAATATTGATCATGTGTGTAGGCCAAGTCTACACAACTAGAGAATGTAGAAGATTAATGGTCATTACATTCTCTAGTTGTGTGCTTCTGTCTCCAGTGCTTCCCTTCAGCATCTAGCGCATTCTAGTGCGTTTTGGAAGTGCAGCCACTGGTGCATTTTGGATTTTGGCAGTTGGCAACACTGATGTTGTGTTGTCGTCCACACTGACCGGGCCATACCCACTCTTGAACTGGTGGTCTCCGCTCAAGAATACACACACACACACACACACACACACACACACACAACACACACACACACACACACACACACACACACACACACACACGCGCGCGCTCTTTGCCTGAGGCCTGCACCTGGTCCCTAATAGTGCAGGTGAGGGGAGTGGAGAAAAATAGTCATTTTATGTTCCCCTGAGTAAACTGTAGAAGCTCGCCCATCACTCACTTACCGATGGCATCTATTTTTACACACACGCACACGCGCACACACACAGAGAATACAAACCAAATGCACATACCATCACACCCAGACAAGATGCAATTCTTTACGACGACCCCATGGGTTGGGATGCAAGTGTGTTCAGACATGGTGCACACACAACAGTGTACGTAATCAAATACACACACACACACACACACACACACACACACACACACACACACACACACACACACACACACACACACCCAACACACACACACACACACACACACACACCACACACACACACACACACCTTAATATAACATACACAACAGAAGTGTTTACAACAGCGCATTGTCTACATTCATACCATCACTTTCTCTCTCTCACACACACACACACACACACACACACACACACACACACACACACACACACACACACACACACAACAACACACACACAACACACACACACACACTCTCTCTCTCTCTCTCTCTCCTCCACTGTGAGTATTCCTGCATTCCATGTAGGTATTACTACGGTAATATACAGTACATTATCTTGGTGAGAAGTGCATATTGTCCTAAATGTAGTTCGTAAGCTACAGTATCGCCTGTAGGTGTGACTCACTTGACAAGCAGAATAGCTCTTCGTGTATACAGTATATGTAGCCAAACAAAAAGCATCTTCATTTGTGCACTGCATAAAGTTTGAATTTCATGAGCCGTTTTATGCCGGAAGCTCATGGCTATTTAATAAAGCAAAAGCCATGGGATCGTGTTTAAAGTCAATATATTCAGTTGTTATATTTTGTCAAGTAGTTGTGTGATATCTAGTGTAATGAATGATTGAGAAATGAAACCCTTCGAGATGATTCAATAGCACTCTGCTTGGCGTTGGTGTCCTGCATCACCCTGTCAGCGTCTCAACTTCTCAATAATGACCGCCTCGCTGTTCATTATCCCTTACTTAAGCCCTGAAGTATCATCGAGCAGTGTGCCATCATTTTTATCCATTTCTGATTTGACACCCACTCCTCTGCCCCGGACATGAATCAAAACCGGACCTAATGGCAGAGACTGATATGGCAATGGAGTTAAGTGTATTATCGGCAAGCGATGGTGAGCAGTGAGCAGTTCAGTACAAGATGTGACCATTGCAAATTTGTCTGAGACATCTGGGAGTTTAAAAGGAAAATGAAAACACAACCACTTGTTATAATTTGTGCTGTTGTATTTTCTTCTTGAATGTACATTGAATGTGAAGATGGCCTGTGCACCCACCAGTGTTGGGCATAACCGCAATATTTGATTAGTCTGAGCAAGTGTAATATATTAATATTACCATTACATATTACTTAAAAAATACAAAATATATAATTAAATTACTGTAGTTCATAGCTTCAGTAAAGCAAGCACACTTG
Organism: Benthosema pterotum; assembly: GCA_039105355.1. Taxonomy (NCBI): domain Eukaryota; kingdom Metazoa; phylum Chordata; class Actinopteri; order Myctophiformes; family Myctophidae; genus Benthosema; species Benthosema pterotum. Next base: position 34,195,332 of record CM076975.1, on the reverse strand, counting down.
GCTGGCTAAATCTATTTGAAATCAATTTGAAAAAAACAAAACAAAAACAAACAAACAAACAAACAAACAAACAAACAAAAAAACAAAACAAAGTCACTCCTGAAAACTGGCGTAGACCTACTTCATCCTACTCAGCAGTTAACACAGGAGTTCCGAGTTAGCAATAAGATTGCTCCTTTCCAAATCCCTTGTACATGAATTGAATCACTTGTGCATTCCATAATGGTAGTCAAATGGCCAGAATGACTGTGGATTTTATATTTTATTTGGACATTGAAGACAATTAATGTGGCTTTTTTGTGCAGTGGAGGAGGATGAGGAGACGGCGAGCAGCAGTAGAAACAAGTAAATAAATGGCTTTTCTTTGGCATAGAAAGGTAAATAAAGATGTATAACATATACGTTTTTCATGCTTAGCTGTGTTGGTGACTTGGTAGATACAGTGGATTAGTATGTAGATCGATCAGAGTCAATTAATAGTTTACTGGTGTAAATTTACACAGCTATAGAGTATAGACAGAGTTGCGACAACCCTGTTCGCTTCATGGAGCCAATCCAATGGAGGCTCTCCTGCATTGACTTCTATGGAGAACAGGGACTCGTGAACCACGTTATGACAATGATTTTTCACTCCCTCAATGTCGTAACTCTCCTCCTCTCTTCTGACTAAACCCTTTGGGCATTTATTCGTGCATCGGAAGGCAATGCCTGTGTGTGCAGCAGAAATGTTTCGTTGGCCACATAAAAGTGAGGAAAAACCTCTAAATGTCGTGTTTCGCCGTTTTCGAGGATTTTCAAAAAATGGCAAAATCGAGGAAAAATGTCAGGCATCGTACATAGTATCAGATGACATACTAGTGTATAATACTAGTGTATAATGTAATAATTTTTGAGTATTTAAAGAAAATGTTGCAATCGCGAAAAAACATGTATGTATGTCGTTCTTCGTTTTCAAAGACTTTTGAAAAATTACAAAATCAACGAAAAATGACAGGCTATAGTCCATAGTTTCAGACAACATACTACAGTATGTCATTTTTCATCTTTTTAAAAAAAAAATGAAAAAATAATGACAAGACAGAGTACATGGTCTCAGACAACATACTATAGTATGAGTATTGGAAAAAAATCCTCATTTTGAGGATTTTCGACGATTTTCAAAAAATGGCAAAAACGAAAGGCTATAGTCCATGGTCTTGGACAGCATGCCGTTTTTCATCGTTTTGAGGATTTTTGAAAAATGTCGAAATTTTGAAAAAATGCAAGGCTATAGCCTTACCGTTTTTCATCATTTTGAGGATTTTCGACGATTTTCAAAAAATGACGACAACTGGCAAAAACAAAAGGCTATAGTCCACGGTCTTGCACAGCATGCCGTTTTTCATCATTTTGAGGATTTTCGAAAAATGTTGAAATATTGAAAAAACGCAAGGCTATAGCCTTACCGTTTTTCATCATTTTGAGGATTTTCGACGATTTTCAAAAAACGATGATAACTGTCAAAAACGAAAAGCTATAGTTCACGGTCTTGCACAGCACGCCGTTTTTCATCGTTTTGAGGATTTTCGACGATTTTCAAAAAATGACGAAAACGGTCAAAAACGAAAGGCTATAGTCCACAGTCTTGCACAGCATGCCGTTTTTCATCGTTTTGAGGATTTTTGAGGATTTTCGAAAAATGTCGAAATTTTGAAAAACGCAAGGCTATAGTCTTACCGTTTTTCATCATTTTGAAGATTTTCGACGATTTTCAAAAAATGACGAAAATGGTCAAAAACGAAAGGCTATAGTCCACGGTCTTGAACAGCATGCCGTTTTTCATCGTTTTGAGGATTTTTGAGGATTTTCGAAAAATGTCGAAATTTTGAAAAAACGCAAGGCTATAGCCTTACCGTATTTTATCATTTTGAGCGTTTTCGACGATTTTCAAAAAATGACGAAAATGGTCAAAAACGAAAGGCTATAGTCCACAGTCTTGCACAGCATGCCATTTTTCATCGTTTTGAGGATTTTTGAGGATTTTTGAGGATTTTTGAGGATTTTTGAGGATTTTTGAGGATTTTCGAAAAATGTCGATATTTTGAAAAAAACGCAAGGCTATAGCCTTACCGTTTTTCATCATTTTGAGGATTTTTGACGATTAAAAAAAAAATGACGAAAACTGTCAAAAACGAAAGGCCATAGAAAATGGTCTTGCACAGCAAGCCTTTTTTCATCGTTTTGAGGATTTTTGAGGATTTTCGAGAAATGTCGAAATTTTGAAAAACCGCAAGGCTATAGCCTTACTGTTTTTCATCATTTTGAGGATTTTCGACGATTTTCAAAAAATGACGACAACTGGCAAAAACGAAAGGCTATAGTCCACGGTCTTGCACAGCATGCCGTTTTTCATCGTTCTGAGGTTTTTTGAGGATTTTCGAAAAATGTCGAAATTTTGAAAAAACGCAAGGCTATAGCCTTACCGTTTTTCATAATTTTGAGGATTTTCGACGATTTTCAAAAAATGACGAAAACGGTCAAAAGCGAAAGGCTATAGTCCACGGTCTTGCACAGCATGCCGTTTTTCATCGTTTTGAGAATTTTTGAGGAATTTTGAGGATTTTCGAAAAATGTCGAAATTTTGAAAAAACGCGAGGCTATAGCCTTACCGTTTTTCATAATTTTGAGGATTTTTGAAGATTTTCAAAAAATGATGAAAACGGTCAAAAACAAAAGGCTATAGTCCACGGTCTTGCACAGCATGCCGTTTTTCATGGTTTTGAGGATTTTTGAGGACTTTTGAGGATTTTCGAAAAATGTCGAAAATTTTGAAAAAACGCAAGGCTATAGCCTTACTGTCCTGCACAGCATGCCATTATTTATAGTTTTGAGGATTTTTGAGGATTTTCGGAAAAAAGTCAAAATTTTCAGAAAAAAAAAAACGTTTTTTCATCGTTTTGATGATTTTCGAAAAATGACAAAAAATGACGAAATCTGGCAAAAACGCAAGGCTATAGCCTTACGGTCTTGCACAGCATGCCGTTTTTCATCATTATGAGTATTTTTGAGGATTTTCGAAAAATGTCGAAATTTTGAAAAAACACAAGGCTATAGCCTTACGATTTTTCATCGTTTTGAGGATTTTCGAAAAATGACAAAAATGACAAAATCTGGCAAAAACGCAAGGCTATAGCCTTACTGTCTTGCACAGCATGCCGTTTTTTATCGTTTTGAGGATTTTTGAGGATTTTCGGAAAAAAGTCGAAATTTCGAGAAAAAAAAACGCAAGACTATAGCCTTACGTTTTTTCATCGTTTTGATGATTTTCGAAAAAATGGCAAAAATGACAAAATCTGGCAAAAACGAAACGCTATAGCCTTACTGTCTTGCACAGCATGCCGTTTTTTATCGTTTTGAGGATTTTTGAGGATTTTCGGAAAAAAGTCGAAATTTCGAGAAAAAAATGCAAGGCTATAGCCTTACGTTTTTTCATCGTTTTGAGGATTTTCGAAAAATGACAAAATCTGGCAAAAACGCAAGGTTATAGCCTTACTGTCTTGCACAGCATGCCGTTTTTCATCATTATGAGTATTTTTTGAGGATTTTCGAAAAATGTCGAAATTTTGAAAAAACACAAGGCTATAGCCTTACGATTTTTCATCGTTTTGAGGATTTTCGAAAAATGACAAAAATGACAAAATCTGGCAAAAATGCAAGGCTATAGCCTTACTGTCTCTCACAGCATGCCGTTTTTTATCGTTTTGAGGATTTTTGAGGATTTTCGGAAAAAAGTCGAAATTTCGAGAAAAAAAACGCAAGGCTATAGCCTTACGTTTTTTCATCGTTTTGATGATTTTCGAAAAATGGCAAAAATGACAAAATCTGGCAAAAATGCAAGGCTATAGTCTTACTGTCTCTCACAGCATGCCGTTTTTCACCATTATGAGGATTTTTGAGGATTTTCGAAAAATGTCGAAATTTTGAAAAAACACAAGGCTATAGCCTTACGTTTTTTCATCGTTTTGATGATTTTCGAAAAATGACAAAAAATGACAAAATCTGGCAAAAACGCAAGATTATAGTCTTACTGTCTTGCACAGCATGCCGTTTTTCACCATTATGAGGATTTTTGAGGATTTTCGAAAAATGTCGAAATTTTGAAAAAACACAAGGCTATAGCCTTACGTTTTTTTATCGTTTTGATGATTTTCGAAAAATGACAAAAAATGACAAAATCTGGCAAAAACGCAAGATTATAGTCTTACTGTCTTGCACAGCATGCCGTTTTTCACCATTATGAGGACTTTTGAGGATTTTCGAAAAATGTCGAAATTTTGAAAAAACACAAGGCTATAGCCTTACGTTTTTTCATCGTTTTTATGATTTTCGAAAAATGACAAAAAATGACGAAATCTGGCGAAAATGCAAGGTTATAGCCTTACTGTCTTGCACAGCATGCCATTTTTTATCGTTTTGAGGATTTTTGAGTATTTTCGGAAAAAAGTCAAAATTTTCAGAAAAAAAAACTGCAAGGCTATAGCCTTACGTTCTTTCATCGTTTTGATGATTTTCGAAAAATGACAAAATGACGAAATCTGGCAAAAACGCAAGGCTATAGCCTTACTGTCTTGCACAGCATGCCATTTTTCATCATTATGAGTATTTTTGAGGATTTTCGAAAAATGTCGAAATTTTGAAAAAACACAAGGCTATAGCCTTACGATTTTTCATCGTTTTGAGGATTTTCGTAAAATGACAAAAATGACAAAATCTGGCAAAAACGCAAGGCTATAGCCTTACTGTGTTGCACAGCATGCCGTTTTTTATCGTTTTGAGGATTTTTGAGGATTCTCGGAAAAAAGTCGAAATTTCAAGAAAAAAAACGCAAGGCTGTAGCCTTGCGTTTTTTCATCGTTTTGATGATTTTCGAAAAATGGCAAAAATGACAAAATCTGGCAAAAACGAAAGGCTATAGCCTTACTGTCTTGCACAGCATGCCGTTTTTCATCGTTTTGAGGATTTTTGAGGATTTTGAAAAAAAGTCGAAATTTGAGAAAAAAAAACGCAAGGCTATAGCCTTACGTTTTTCATCGTTTTGATGATTTCGAAAAATGACAAAAAATGACGAAATCTGGCGAAAATGCAAGGTTATAGCCTTACTGTCTTGCACAGCATGCCATTTTTTTATCGTTTTGAGGATTTATGAGGATTTTCGGAAAAAAGTCAAAATTTTCAGAAAAAAAACTGCAAGGCTATAGCCTTACGTTTTTTCATCGTTTTGATGATTTTCGAAAAATGACAAAATGACGAAATCTGTAAAAAACGCAAGGCTATAGCCTTACTGTGTTGCACAGCATGCCGTTTTTTATCGTTTTGAGGATTTTTTGAGGATTCTCGGAAAAACGAAATTTTCAAGAAAAAAACGCAAGGCTGTAGCCTTACGTTTTTTCATCGTTTTGATGATTTTCGAAAAATGGCAAAAATGACAAAATCTGGCAAAAACGCAAGGCTATAGCCTTACTGTCTTGCACAGCATGCCGTTTTTTATCGTTTTGAGGATTTTTGAGGATTTTTGAAAAAAAGTCGAAATTTTGAGAAAAAAAACGCAAGGCTATAGCCTTACGTTTTTTCATCGTTTTGATGATTTTCGAAAAATGACAAAAAATGACGAAATCTGGCAAAAACGCAAGGCTATAGCCTTACTGTCTCTCACAGCATGCCGTTTTTTATCGTTTTGAGGATTTTTGAGGATTTTCGAAAAATGTCGAAATTTTGAAAAAACACAAGCTTATAGCCTTACGATTTTTCATCGTTTTGAGGATTTTCGAAAAATGACAAAAATGACAAAATCTGGCAAAAACGCAAGGCTATAGCCTTACTGTCTTGCACAGCATGCCGTTTTTTATCGTTTTGAGGATTTTTGAGGATTTTCGGAAAAAAGTCGAATTTTCGAGAAAAAAAACGCAAGGCTATAGCCTTACGTTTTTTCATCGTTTTGATGATTTTCGAAAAATGGCAAAAATGACAAAATCTGGCAAAAACGAAATGCTATAGCCTTACTGTCTTGCACAGCATGCCGTTTTTTATCGTTTTGAGGATTTTTGAGGATTTTCGGAAAAAAGTCGAAATTTCGAGAAAAAAAACCAAGGCTATAGCCTTACGTTTTTTCATCGTTTTGATGATTTTCGAAAAATGACAAAAAATGACGAAATCTGGCAAAAACGCAAGGTTATAGTCTTACTGTCTTGCACAACATACCGTTTTTCACCATTATGAGGACTTCTGAGGATTTTCGAAAAATGTTGAAATTTTGAAAAAACACAAGGCTATAGCCTTACGTTTTTCATAGTTTTGATGATTTTCGAAAAATGACAAAAAATTACGAAATCTGCGAAAATGCAAGGTTATAGCCTTACGTCTTGCACAGCAATGCCATTTTTAATCGTTTTGAGGATTTATGAGGATTTTCGGAAAAAAGTCAAAATTTCCAGAAAAAAAACTGCAAGGCTATAGCCTTACGTTTTTTCATCGTTTTGATGATTTTCGAAAAATGACAAAAAATGACGAAATCTGGCAAAAACGCAAGGCTATAGTCTTACCGTTTTTCATCATTTTGAAGATTTTCGACGATTTTTGCAAAAAATGACGAAAATGGTCATGAAACGAAAGGCTAAATTCCACGGTCTTGAACAGCATGCCGTTTTTTCAACGTTTTGAGGATTTTTGAGGATTTTTGAGGATTTTCGAAAAATGTCGAAATTTTGAAAAAACGCAAGGCTATAGCCTTACCGTATTTTATCATTTTGAGCGTTTTCGACGATTTTCAAAAAATGACGAAAATGGTCAAAAACGAAAGGCTATAGTCCACAGTCTTGCACAGCATGCCATTTTTCATCGTTTTGAGGGTTTTTGAGGATTTTTGAGGATTTTCGAAAAATGTCGATATTTTGAAAAACGCAAGGCTATAGCCTTACCGTTTTTCATCATTTTGAGGATTTTTGACGATTTAAAAAAAAACTTACGAAAACTGTCAAAAACGAAAGGCCATAGAAAATGGTCTTGCACAGCAAGCCTTTTTTCATCGTTTTGAGGATTTTTGAGGATTTTCGAAAATGTCGAAATTTTGAAAACCCGCAAGGCTATAGCCTTACTGTTTTTCATCATTTTGAGGATTTTCGACGATTTTCAAAAAATGACGAAAACTGGCAAAAATGAAAGGCTATAGTCCACGGTCTTGCACAGCATGCCGTTTTTCATCGTTTTGAGGATTTTCGAAAAATGTCGAAATTTTGAAAAAACGCAAGGCTATAGTCTTACCGTTTTTCATCATTTTGAAGATTTTCGACGATTTTCAAAAAATGACGAAAATGGTCAAAAACGAAAGGCTATAGTCCACGGTCTTGCACAGCATGCCGTTTTTCATCGTTTTGAGGATTTTTGAGGATTTTTGAGGATTTTCGAAAAATGTCGAAATTTTGAAAAAACGCAAGGCTATAGCCTTACCGTATTTTAATCATTTTGAGCGTTTTCGACGATTTTCAAAAATGACGAAAATGGTCAAAAACGAAAGGCTATAGTCCACAGTCTTGCACAGCATGCATTTTTTCATCGTTTTGAGGGTTTTGAGGATTTTTGAGGATTTTTGAGGATTTCGAAAATGTCGATATTTTGAAAAAACGCAAGGCTATAGCCTTACCGTTTTTTCATCATTTTGAGGATTTTTTGACGATAAAAAAAAAATGACGAAAACTGTCAAAAACGAAAGGCCATAGAAAATGGTCTTGCACAGCAAGCCTTTTTTCATCGTTTTTGAGGATTTTGAGGATTTTCGAGAAATGTCGAAATTTTGAAAAACCGCAAGGCTATAGCCTTTCTGTTTTTCATCATTTTGAGGATTTTCGACGATTTTCAAAAAATGACGACAACTGGCAAAAACAAAAGGCTATAGTCCCACGTCTTGCACAGCATGCCGTTTTTTCATCGTTCTGAGGTTTTTTGAGGATTTCGAAAAATGTCGAAATTTTGAAAAAACGCAAGGCTATAGCCTTACCGTTTTTC